>CAUYON010109426.1:0-43080 GCA_963573935.1 Arctocebus calabarensis
AGTCCCAGCTACTCGGGAGGCTGAGGCAAGAGAATCGCTTAAGCCCAAGAGCTGGAGGTTGCTGTGAGCAGTGTGACGCCACGGCACTCTACCCAGGGCGATAAAGTGAGACTCTGTCTCTACAAAAAAAAAAAAAGTATAGTGATAACTTAAATACATTTTGATAAAATTTATATTTTCCCCAATTACTAGCATGTAAGGACAGTAACTGTTAGCACTGAAATTGTTCTTACATTATTTGGTATATGTTCAAGGTTATTAGATTACTTGTCATGTTTTTATGAGAATAGGAAAAATCATGACATAGCTACTGCAAGTTTCCTGCACTTTAATGATGACTATAACACATTCCAATCAGCCACTAAGTTTCAGTCTCCACAAACAGTAGTTCAGATCTGTCTTCACTGAAAGCTAATCATTACTGAGAAACAGGACTTACTTGTCACTGATATGAAGGAAGACTTTCTTTTCTTTGCCAGTCCTCCATCAGACTTGCTGCTTCTGTCGACAGTGAGACGTTCTTAGTGCGCACCGAATGCGGCCAACAGCAGTACAGTTCCCATCGAGCGGAGGGCAGGTCTGCTTTCTCAGACTCCCAGCTGTTGAAGGGGCATCTTTGGAGAAGACACATCCATAAAGTCCTGTGTTCCCTGAAGGGCATCGATAGGTCACTTCAGAGGCAGTGACTGCTGGCCATTATTATATGGTTGTTGGTCCTCTCACAGCACTTCATTGAGAATTAATAAGAAGACAAAGTTTGTGTGAATGGCAGTGCCAGGCCAGTGGGGATCTTAGGTTTCCACTGCTTCCAGTTTCATAATGATGACTTAGAATTTCCACGTACTCCATGGGAATATTTATTTAAGTTACCCAAAATGCTTTCTCTATTATTTTCTTATCTTTTTCACCATGACATTGAACTAACACAAGCCTCTGATGTGAATTAGGATTAGAGTCTAAAAGTAATCATGAGATTGATCTCAATGATAGTTGTAACCTCAGATAATTTTCTTATACAGAATGAAGATTTCTGCTGGCTGTGTGACATTAAGTGATATGGCCTTTATTTTACATAACTCTTTTTTTTATTTGTACTTTTTCTTAATATAGACTTTCTTTCATAAGCAAATTGCACATGGCACTGTAACATCAGCAGTTCATTTACTCGCTCTCAGATTCCAGAAACACCTAGAAGTCACTGGCATTCGTTTCATTTTTATAAACTGTATTTAGTTCTGTTCTTTGTGTAGTTTTGTCTTCGTGATTACTAAGTAAACCTCAGTCTTCATAGTCATATAGGGATTTTTTAGTTTGTTTAAAGGTGACTTAAGTTGAGACCTTGTGTAAAGTGAACAAAGTAGTTTGATTATTAATTTTCTAAAATAATTTCAATTAACAACTTCACTATTACCTTTAGAGCTTGCATCTCCAAAAACTGAATTTTGCAAATCATATAGGTAATTGATTAGCTATTACTGTAGTTAGCAATAAATTCAGTTACTAATACTAGATATGGTGATTAAAAAACTCCAGTTGATTAATTTCATGATTCAAGAAGACATATCCGTTAAAGCCATAGCTCTGTTTTTTGTTAACCTGACAGTTGGATATTTAAATTGTTGCTACCTCTTTATTTGTGTATGTCAGTAAAGATTATTCCAGTTAGTTCTGAGTCACAAAACTGTTTTTAACATTTTAATTGTTCTCTTATTATTCATGATTAGTAAGAGTTCTGAGTATTTGAATTTTATAAATCTTAATTAAGAATATTTTTGGTTTCCATTTACAAATATACTCCAAAGTTCACATCTTTGAAACACACTAAATAAGAAAAAATATTTCTTTAACTTTTTTCTTAAATATTGGTTTTAACTATTTTTCCTTCTATATGGCATATAAATTAAAATTCATTCACATTCTTTAAAAGTATTTAATGAATGAATTCAAATTTAATCATTTTTATACAAGTAAAGTTCTAAACTGATTCAAATGCTTATATATTAATTGTAATAATAGAAATTATAATGTGAAAGGGAAGGCTTTATAATTCGTCACATGAATATGTCTAGTACCATTCTAAAAATAAAAGCATAGTTGATTGCTTATGTGCATGATGCATATAATTCAGCGTGGAATAATTATCAATGACACGGTAGGTCACAGGCCCTGTGCTGCCCAGTTCCAAAAGCCAGCAAGAGGCACTAGGGGTCTGTTGTCAACGCAGTATCCTAAACGGTATATTTGAGGTGGAAGGGAGGAAATGTAAATCTAACTACAGAGACAAAGCAAAGGAGCAGCTCTTCTGAAGTCTGTGTTTACTTTACCCAAGAGAATTTCAATTTCAGTTTAAGATCTCTGTCTTTTAGAATCAGTCTTGCAGATGACAGACATTACCCAATCAGGTTATCTCTTGCATCTTGTAACTTATATAATTCAAAGCACAGGAATAGTTTAGAATTTCTAGAGGATAAGAAAGATGTAGAGAATGAAAATAAGGGAAAATTGTATTTTGTTTTAGATTTTCAAAAAATAGAGCACTGCAAAGAAACTCTCAGTCTGGAATGACTGAGTACTGTTGTATGAGTCTGACAATTTTAAGTTTGCAAACTTGCCCCTGTGCACTTAGGTTAGCAGTGCTGCACATAACCTTGGTTTCTCAGTGTCTTGCAGCTGTGTTAATGTGGACATGAGGTGGGCTGAGTGGCATTCATTATTGAGTGCTTTTGTGTGCCATATGATGACTGCTCTGATGGTCATTCCAGAAAAAGAGTTCCATAATTGCTTTGAAAGGTGAACAAGGTGCTGGCATCGGTGCATAGCTTCTCAAGGGGAAACTTTCAAGGTAACCATAGTGATATTCAGCAGTGAGGTATATAGCACTTTTTCTAGGATGAGTTTGTGAATTTAATTGTCCAGCCTTGTATATACACATACATTTGTACGCAAATGCTTCTATATATATGCATAGTAATGTAGTTAGCATTTATTGCACATACACCATGTTCCAGGTAAAAGGATTTATATAGACTGATGTAATCATCATCGCAACACCTCAAAAAGTAAACAACATTTTTGTCCTTGTTTTATACATTAAGCCGTTGAGCATAAAGAGGATAAGCAACTTGCTTGAGGTCACAAAGCTATGAAGTGGAGGGTTTGGAGTTCAGAATTCAAATCTAGACAGTTCCTACTTTTGGGCACTATGCTGTGTTGCCAGACAAAGAGCTAATAACCACCTTTAAAAATCTATAAAGAGAAAGGCAGATAACCTGAAGAAGCGTAGGCACAAGTCATGCAATTCACAAAAGAACTGTTAATATCAATAATAAACATGAAAAGACACTGAAATTCATCAATTCTCAATGAATGCAAATCAAAATAGCGCTAAGGTATCATTTTTGAAAAACCCTCTGGATTGGCAGATACTGATAAATTGTTAATACCTCCTTTTGGCAGAGGTCTAGAGGAGACTATCCTGTTACCTTTCTAGGAGTATAAATTGGTCTAGCTTTACACAAATACGTGTATATGTGAATGTATGTACCATCTTATGGAAAATGTAAGACAAGTAAGGAAGGAATTATGTGCAGTGATATTTATTGTGACACTTTTTAATATAAACACAATCTGAAAAACAACCTAAATACCAGTAGTAATGAATGGGTTAAATAAATAAATATGGGGGGATGTGTAGCTATATATAGACTAAGAGAGAGCAATGTCCATGTATTGGTAGAATACATTAGTTAAGGAAACATACAATCATTCTCTAATATTTCTTCAAAAAGACAATATATCAATTTTACATGTACAATTTTCCAAGTACAAATATATCTTCAAATGTAGGAAGTATAATCACAAAAAACTTTAGTTTTATATTTTAAAATTTGGGGTTTTTTTAATAATTGGAAGGAACATACATTTTTTTCTTAAATTATTCTATTTTTAAAAAGTGAAGAAAACTATCCATGCAGCAGCATACTAATGAAGAAAGGCACATGTAACACTAACTTGTTTTCTTCATAGACACACAGTTTGATAGAGAAATGACATACATGGTGAATCTAGATTTCAGCAAGTTCTTTGACATTTTTCCTGCTACTCTTGGAATCATAGCTGCCGGCTTATAGCCCGAGGTTCTTGTGTCAGTCTAGACTGCGGTGTTTTTTGACCTTTTTTATCTCACTGTGCATGTGAGCCTATACTTAAACTTCCACAGCACACTTAAATTATGTTGATCAAAAAAAAAAAGAGAGCAAAAAAAAGAATATGCTTACTGTGCTTTGAACTTCTTTCAAAAATAATTTAATTAATGGTCTTTAAAAATTTTCATGGCACTCCTAAGATCCTCTCATAACACACCAGTGTGCCGTTGCACACCAGTTTGAAATTCTCATATGTTGCTTGTGACCCTGTAAAATGGCACACCCTCTTTAGAAACAGTTTCTTACGAACATAAATCAACTCCACGACCCACCAATTCTTCTAGGTATTTTTCTAGGAGAAATGAAAAACATGTCCACTTATACAATGTGGTCACGGCAGCTATTTTCATTAATAGCAAAAAACTGGAAACAGCCTAAGTATCCATTCTCTTCTCAAGAAAAGAATAAAATGGTAATAACTCATACAGTGGAGCAGTATGTCTCCTTGTTGTGATTGAAACCTGCTATGTGGATAGATCTCAAAAACATTATGTTTAACTGCAAAAAGCCAATACAAAAGGGCATATACTTAGAATCCCATCTAAGTACAGTTTTCGGACAGACTCACTGTTGGCGATTGTTTATAGGCGCGTAGTAGGATGGACATGTACACAAGGGACTATCAGTATGGTGGAAATATGCTGCATTTACCCACGGTAGGAGTTACACTATCACATGCTTTTGTCAAATCACATCAGACAGGGCATGTAAAGTCTGTGCAGTCACTGAATTATACCTCAAAAAATTCAATGAATAGAAAAACCTTTTAAAGTCATACAATAAAAATAGAATTACTTTAAAAAGCATATGAAAAAGTAAAAAGGTATAATTAGAACCATAAAAACTCAAAAGTCACACATATAAATTATATAAGGCCACTTGGAGGGTTGACAGAGTTTAAAAGTGTGGTGTCCAAAGGTAAGAGGTGCCAATTCCTGTGTTCTGGAGTCAATCACATCTGGTCTTAAAACTAGACCCTATGAGAAAATGATTGTCAGAATAGACAATATTCTGGACAAAGGATTAACAATACATCTAATAGCTATCTCTAAATATATGTATGTTTTTGTAAAAGACATTCTGTATAGAGACAGAAGGCAGAATTACAATCAAACTGTTAACAGTCATAGTTAGAATTTTCAAAAACTGGTCAACCTTGTAAGAACTGTGTATTCTGTAACTGCCAGAATATGCTTACCATGCTTCAAGGCTCTAAAGACTTGCAAACCTCAAGATTTTGCTCCTTCTAGCTGGGATGATCTAACTTGGCATCATATGGTAGGTGTCTTAAGGAACACGTAGGATTTGGGAAACTTCCCAAACATCAGAATGGCAGGGCATTCCAAGCTCCTGGAGTTTTCAAAAAATCTAATGTAATTGAAGTAATGCTTGAAGTGAAATTGGAGATTAGGAGATGTAGATGGGGCTTGCCATTCCTGCTAACAGGGAGACCAGGTAGGAGGCTACTAAGAAAGTCATGGCATGAGGCCAGGGGTGGACTGCCAGAGGAAACTACCCATGAGATTTTCCATATGATAAAATGTGGGTTTATAACAATTACCGTGATTAAATATATAGTAACATATATTTTCTTGGGGAAAACCGTCAGACAACCCTTTTTACATCTCATACCATACTTATCTAATTGTTTTTCACTTAGAAGAAATAATTAATTTAAAATTACGTATGTAAAGCTGCTTTTCAAAGTAAGAATTGAAATTCTTATCTATGTTTAAAAATTAAAGGGAAAATATAAATTCTTCTAATTCACTTACTTCAGTGGCTATCTCTGCTCAGTTATGTATATTAGAGATATTGTGGGTTGTGAAACTAAGAAAGCAAAGTATCCATTTAGAATAACTTTCCTGGGTGGTGCCTGTGGCTCAAAGGATTAGGGCACCGACCCCATATGCCAGAGGTGATGGGTTCAAACCCAGCCCTGGCCAAAAACCGCAAAAAAAAAAAAAAAAAGAAGAAGAAGAGCTTTCCTCAACCTTTAAGGTCGTGAGTCTCCTGGCGAGGCCTGTCGTGGTAGTCCTGGATGACTCTGCTGAGTAAGCAGGAGATGAGACCGGCTTACTACATAGTACACATTCATTACCCTGTTTAAAATTAGTCTGAGTTGAATTCACAGATACAGGAATATGCATGTTTGAAAGAGCAAAACTAGAATAAAGTGAAATCAGTCTGTTAATCTGTGTACTCAAAGTCTGTGAATTATTCCCATCATGTACAGAAAGAAAATACACTTGCTTTCCATTCACAAATTCAGCAAATATTCTCAAGTCTCTTCTATACAGGGTACTCTACAAGTTTTCCAAGTTGTTTAAGATAGCAGTTCCTGATTTCCAGGTTTAAATGTTAAATACAAATGTAACTTGAGTAAGTCAATAAGCACTTACGTTCTTCAGCTTCAGTGGGAACCAGGGTGGTGACCTTCAAGAGGGTATTCCTGAATGTTCTCCACACTCTGGAATAGCCTTAAATAAGCTTGTTAGAGAAGCCTCCCAAAACTATTTTTTCATCTTATTAGTATCTTTACCTGTACAGAGTGCTTCTCTTTCTATTGGTTAATTTATTGGTTATTGATTGGTTGTTGGTGAGGGACGTGTGTGTGCATGTGCAAGATAGATTTTTGGTGAAAAATAATAAGTGGCAAAAAAGTTAAATAATTTTATATCCTTCCATTTTTTTAAATCATAAGTTCTTGCAGTACTTAAGTTGTCCCCCCATTAAAATTAAAATCCAGTGAGTTTTGTGGGGAGTAAATGTGAAACACAACTTTCTTGGTATGTTTATTTTATTCTTTTTGTTATTTTGTTTTAACTTTTTATCATTTCTTTGTAGTTATCTGAGGAAAATATACTTCAACTGCCACGTGAGGAATATCTTGGTTGGCTATTGTTTGGTTTTTCCAACTCTTTTAATGTTACTCTTTTGTAATTTGTGCTTCAGTGAGTTAAATATACTTATCTCTGCATACAGAACACAGAGGTAGGGCTAGGCTACTTGACCATTTATACCACTAAATTGTCCTCCATTTTAAAGTTTATCTCATCAGTTGTTAAACTTGAACCATCCATAGGGAGAATCTTTCTCGGAAATTTTTTTTTAGAGTTTGTTCAAATGTACTTAAGGGTTGGTGCAGGGTCTATATAGGGCTATGGCTATATTGCTTTCTTTCTTCTTCTTTGTCTCTGTTCATGCCGCAGACTGGGTAATTTATAAAGAACAGAAATTTATTTCTCATAATTCTGGAGACTGGGACGTCTAAAGTTAAGGAGCCCACAGATTCGCTGTTTAGTGAGGGCTGCTCTCTGCTTCTAGGATTGTGCCTTGTTGCTGCGTCTTCTGGACCTGATGAGTGCTGTATCCTCACACGGAAAGGATGAAAGGGTCAAACTCCCTCATCAAAGCCTTTTATTAAGCACAAATCCACTGTTTCTCAACCTTTTTTATCTCACAGCACACTTGAACCTATAGTTAAACTTCCGTAGCACAGTTAAATTTTGTTGATCAAAGAATGTATTTACTGTGCTTTGAACTTCTTTCAAAAATAATGATCTTTAGAAATTTTTGTGGCACACTTAAGATCCTCTCACGACACACCAGTTAAAAATCACTATGCCAATCTAATCATGAGGGTGGAGCCCTCTTGGCCTAATCATATCTTAATACCACCACTATGGAATTAAGTTTCGTCATAAATTTTGGAGAGGACGTATTCAAAACATGACACCCTTACAGATTAACCTTAGTAGTGATGTCCAGTACTAGAAGAGAGCAAAAGATAGGGACGCTTCTACTCCTAGTATCTCATCCTAAGCTGAGAGAGAGAGAGAAGTGGGGGTGGTTGGAGAAAGAAAAGAAAGGAGGAAAAAAATAGTCTGTTGGAATCTTTGGGGATGGGGAATCAATGAATAACAACCCTCTTCTCTGCCCAAGTTTCAAACCAATTACAGAATAAGACAAAAGAGCCAGCATGTAGTGGAGAAAATATGTTATATGTAAGAGCCATTTGGGCTCCCCACCCTTCAGCCTAGACCCTGGAACATGCCACCGAAGAGAAAGGCTGAGACACAGAGCAAATACATTGACCCAGGTCTCTGTCTTACCTGGTCCAGGGTGGGGAGCAAGAAAGGAAGAGACCAAACCTCTGTGTTTGAGAGTTTAACAGATTCACTCAACCTGATGGAAAAGTGGACTGATGGTGTCATCCACCAGTGGGGAAATGCTGCCTCAGAGGGAAGGAAAGGGGAAAGGGGTTGGAGAACATGAATGTTAGAGGAAAATTCTGCTTCGTGGAAACCAGAAGAGTAAGAGACACTGTTCTCCTAAATTTTAAAAACCAAACACAGTAAGTGAAACTCATATTTCAATTATTACACCATTTTCAGGATTGATGGAAAGACAGAGGCTCTTTTATTTCTTGTTTCCTTTCTAACTGATGTTACTATGAGTTTACATTAATTATAATTAATGGCATAATAGAATTAATGATATAGGTAAAATTAATGGAGTGATACATTCTGTACTTACAGCAAGAGATAGCTCTAGATGTATAGGCAAAAGATATGAGAGCCAATCTCAGCAAATACAAAACAAGGATGTCCATTCATAATTCAAAGAAACTAGAATTATTTTAGAATTATTTCAAATAAAGTACCTCAGCCAGCAGTTCAAGATCATTTGTGAAGATTTGTAAAGCTGTAAGTTGCCTTTGACTGTTTTTCCCTCTACATTCCACTCTTGGTTCTCTTGATGGTGGAATCCAGCAGTCAGAGCCCCCTTCCTTTGCTGTCCCTTTCCTTTAAAGCACGTGCCCCCATCCTGTCTCAGGGAGGAAAAGATGCCTGCTCCTGCTTCCAGATCCCACCCCGCACTCCCTGGAGGCTCATCCCCTCTTCTCTTTCTCAAAGCCTTTGACATCTCCTTCACAGCCTTTCTTACCAGCCTTTAAAATCAGTCTAATCTCTTAAAAACAAACAAACAAACCTTGCTTCCTCCCCCTCCAGCTAGGCAGTTCACTTTGTAGTCAATCTTCTTTAAGTTGCAAACCATCCCTAACCCCCCCCCCATTAGCATGCGACTATGTGAGTGAGCCCCTCTGCTGGCTCCCTCCCTTTCTTCCCCGCTTCCTTAGCTAATCCTGTTCTTCAGCATCTCTTGCCCCTCTCCTGTCCCCTCTGCAGGCTACCTACCCCCATAACCCCCATCAGCCCTGTCCCCAGCCCAGGACCTCCCCTGGTGCCAGTGTGCCCTGCATCCACCCTCAGCCCTTTGCTCCTTCCAGGCCCTCGACCCTCTGCCTGCCGCACACCCCCATCAGGCTGCCCACACCAGCATCTCCAATTCTCATTCCACAAAGCCCGCTCCTCTGCAGCTGCTCTAGTCCATGCCTTCCTATCAAATTCTTTGATCTTACCTATCAGGTTGTGATTTTCAGATAGCACCTATAGGGTGGTTAGATTTTTTCCTCTATCTGATCTCTTCCTTCCCAGTCTCACCCCTCTCAAGTCCTGCTAGCACTCCTGTTCTTTCTAAAATGTGTTTGTGTTCAGATTCCTCCTTCCTTCACAGTCATTCAATAGCTCCCCCAGTCTTCAGAAGAGCATTTTTAGTATTAATGGAGTACTGGTCCTGCTTAGCTCTCCAGCCCCACCTCTGCACACCAGCCGACCCTGGTCTTCTGCCCTTACTGGGCCAGTCCTGGTCCTCAGGCACGCTGTGTTTCCTTCCCCAGATCCCTCACCCCGTACTCCACCCTTCTCTTGATCTTCCTCATCTCTTTGAGGACCTGGCTGAGGCCTCCACACACTGCTGCCCCATTTGCCCAAACTTGACAGCAAGTCTCACCACGCTCACCACCCTGCTATCCCACTGGACCACATGCTCTCCTGCCTTGTTTCCCCTCTCTGTATCCATAACTAGCCACTGTCTGGCTCATAGTAACATGTGGTAACAGATACATTCAATAATTAGTTGATTGGTTAATAAGAAACACCCTGGTAAAAGTTAGTCAAGCCAGAGATGATAGGGAAAAGAAACATTCCTTAAAATATCAATTTACCATTTAGTTTTTGAGGTTAATAGCTATTTTCAACAGACTGTCAGACTGAGTAAACTATTTTTTTATTCAATCAATGTCAAAAAAGGGAACTTTAATTATATAGGATAAGAGTAGCCAAAATTAAAATATGGGCAACCCATATAGAAAGAATTAGAATGCCATAAAATACTTGCAGCACCACAGATCTCCTACATTTAGTTCTAATCCACAATTATTCAAAAGACTCTGGGCCTTACAAGAATTTTAAGGGCACCATTATGAACATCATACTCCTGGTGTGTATTGGGACACTTTTGAAAATCTGTTTTCCTCCTTGAACATGGACAGTGAGCTGGCGTTCAGTGAAGCTGTTGTTTGCCTGTGAGAGCTCCTGTGCCCTCATCATTGAGTAGTTTGACACTTTATTGAGTTTTCTTTTTCTTTGAGACAAAGCAAGCTATCACCCTAGGTTAAGTGTAATGGCATCACAGCTCACAGCAACCTCCAACTCTTGAGCTTAAGTGATTCTCTTGCCTCAGCCTCCCAAGTAGCTGGGATTACAAGCACCCACCACAACGCCCAGTTTGTTTTTTTTGTTTTGGGGTATTTTGATTGTTGTTGTAATTGTCATTGTTTGGTGGGCCTGGGCTGGATTCGAACCGGCCAGCTCTGGTGACGTGGCTGGCACCTTAGCCCTTTGAGCTACAGGCGTCGAGCCGATGAGTTTTCTTTTTAACCAAAACAGGTACTAAGGGAGTGGACTTCATTTCTGAAGAAAGAAGCGTAAGCTAATAATCTTTTTCTTTATGGACCTCTGAAAGAAAAGCTTTATTAATTCCCGAGACTATTCTTAATTACATTAACAAGTTCTGTGAAGTAGTTGTTAATAGTCTCATAGTTGATCTTTTATAAGCAAAACATAACTTTACATTTTCTATAAAAGGATAATCCTAGTTATCTTTATAAGCAGTTTGATATGCTAAAGTCATTGCTGTAAAGCCCTTTGTACAATGCTTTGGACATTTGGTTATAATTTCTTTCTCTGCCAAGCATTTTTCAATAAAGTAAAATTTTGGCTCTAATGATCTCAAATGTGAAATTTATTAACCTTGTGATGACCCGTGGCCTACATATTTTCTTCATTGCATGTCTTATCTGCTAGAGTATTCATGTATTAAATTGATAGCTATAAACTATGCTGTTTGATATCAGAGTAAACTAACATGCTATTGTGCAAATAAGTGTTCTAAGTCATTTTTAAAACTTTTTGTTGTGGAAATTTTCAGATGCATATCAAAATAGAGCAGCATGACAAATTCTGATCGACCTGTCAGCCAATATCAACTGCTCTCAGCTCATGGCCAATGTTGTTGGGGCCCCTGGGTACCCCACTACCTCTGGGACCTATTATTTTGAAGTAATTCTCAGATATTAGATCATTTTATCCATATGCAAATAAGATAAGGATGATTGTTTTTTTAAAGAAACTAACCATAACACCACTATCAGATCTGAAAAAAGTTTACACCAACTCCTTAATTTCATCAAATATCCAGTGTTCAGATTCTCATAGAGTCTTCCTAGATAGGTAGTTTGTTCAAATCAAAGATCAGTCAGGGTCCACATGTTGCTTTTGGTTGATGTTCTTAATTTGTAAAAACCTCTAGTCTACAGTCCATAAATCAGGTTCTTAGTTCTGTAGATTTTCTCACATTCTAGATTTTTCAGATTATTTCCTCTTGGTGTCATTTAACATGTTCTTTTGTCCCTGTGTTTTCTATAAATTTGTGATTAATGAAGAAAGATTATCAGTTTTAGGTTTGTTTTTTGTTTGTTTGTTTTAAATGATGTTTCTTCCATTCCGTCATAGTGGTATCCCACCTTCTTTTTTCTCTGTCACACACTGAAAGAATAAGAGCTATTGTCTTGGGCCATGCATTAAATACACAAACCCTAAGGAGGGATATCTGATTAGCAAAAAAAAAAATCAGTGTATATTTTTTGTGATATCTGACACCGCATACAATCAAAGAAAGTCTTCATAAAATCAGCATGCAACCTGTGGGGCCCCAGGTTGGACCTGCTGGGAAGTACATTGTCTTTGGTTGTCTTCGTTTATGATGTTAAGATTGAAAAATGGATTCAAGTGATAATTGGGTCAGTTTGCCCTTTAAAAGTTCACCATAAACTTTTCACCTAATAATTTTAACACTATTGGTAATTGTTTTTATGATCTATTTTCTGTTTTTCTGTTAAGGATTGGAATATAGTGATTGTTAATTAGAACACTAAATAAATTTTTAAAGCTTTTTTAAAATCAACTATTTGATCACTCTAAAATCACAGTTAGTACAGAAAGGGTTGGGTAAATAAATGATTATTTAGCAGTTCTCAGAATGAGTTTTCTTAGCATTTTTCAAAGGTCATCAATGAGATATTTTTTATTTTTTTTATTATGGTTATGATGTCATCATGATGTGAACATAATGGATGAGTTTCAGTTTTATCATGGCAGTTATTCTTTTCTTAATAATTAAATGATGCCCTCTTTGGCTGGGAGAATCCCTGCAAATGGGCTCTGGGTGAAGGTGCAGCTTTCCCATACAGTGCCATGTTCCACACTCTTCATGGCTTCCTTGTTTCAGTGGAATCCACTGTGTTGCCCAGGCTGGAATACAGTGGTCATTCATGGGCCTCATCATAGCTCATTGTACCCTTGCACTCCAAGGCTCAAGTGATCCTCCTGCCATAGCCTCCCAAGTACCTGGGACTACAGACACTCACTACTGTGCCCAGAAACCATTGGAAGAAAATGAAAGAATATGAAATAAAGTCAGCTTCCCCTCTCTTAATTCTCTTTTACTCTTTCCACTGGATTTTTTCTTTAGCTTTTTTTTTTTTTTTATTAAATCATAGCTGTGTACGTTAGTGCAATTGTAGGGTACAATGTGCTGGCTTCATATACAATCTGAATATTTTCATCAAACTGTTTAACATAGCGTTCATGCATGTGCCACTTTCTAAGTGAGATTGTGACCACTGTCAGCCCTGGATGCAGGTCTCAGATTTTACAGCATTACAGGAGTAATTAGAACCCCTCACATCACCGTTGGGAGTTTCAGAGTTCACAAAGTCCTCACAGCCTTGTAAATGTGAACAATGCTCTCTGGTTTTGAGCTCTGGTTTGAGTTCTGCAGTTCCCTGACTGTCCCAGTGACTACCCTGAGTTAGGACGAGTGGGGAGGTGGCTTTGCACAGAGCCAGCTGGCTGGTAAGGATGCCTAGTCGGCCTCTGCCAGCTTCTCCACCCCTGTCTTGCAACACACAACTCAATGTTTCCAGATGTACCAAGTTTCATGGTTGTAGATTCTGGACTGAGAAGCCAGGAATCTTACTGTCTATACCGTTGGATCCTCCTGGTCAACCTGGAGCTCTCTCTGGCTAATTCAGGTCCAAGAGGAAATCATCACTGAGAGGGAGAGGTGGGGTGATCTGGTGGCATGTGACACCAGCTCTGCCACATCTGATCTGACATCTCTCTGAAAGGTGAGTGTCGGGAGGGTCCCAGGATACTTTGTGGAGTTGGTAGTGTTTGAACTCTCACAACTCAAAAGCACAGCATAACTGTTTGTTTTTGTTTAATTTTCCAAGTTTTATATAGAGTTCCCATAAATAAAACGTTGTGCTTAGAGAATGTGAGATCATGAAAACAAATACAGCTCAGCCAATAGGCGCTCCTAATGTTCCAGGCTTGGGAGTGGTTGCCCATGAATCCCCAATTTTATATAGGAAATGATTCTGGGGCTCCAAATATGTCAGCAAGGTAGAAATGTCACACACACACACACACAATGTTAAAGATGTATTTGTGCACAATCTTGTATAGTCCCACGGCCAAGTGCCCTCTGTGCTGACTGGTAACACACCCTGCTCTCACCCTGATGTAGCTGGGTGACAGAAGGGGCTTGAGGGGTTATCAATATTTTTTCATCAGTGACACAAACTGATGACAGCATGCCTGTGAAATATATCCACAGGCTTACCATGCTTAGACAAATTTGTGGGTCAATTAGCAGCAATATTATTAATGGGTCCTATTCTTTTCCTGGGATATGTTCAGGAAAGCCATATGTAAATACACAGACATTTCATGTATTTTGACTTTTACTGCCATTAATTGTTTTACAAGAACATTATACCGATTCAATAGTAGACAAGGTTGAGAATCTAGTTGATAGGATCTTGAATATCTCTCTGTTTTTGAAAGAAGGAAAAAAGGTCAACATATTAAAGAAAAAGTAGGGGCTACTCATGACTAGACTTAAGGTTTAGGTGGCTCATTTTTGGCAATCTAAGAGACATGTCATCTCTTGAAGACAGGCGAAGTTCTTAGATGTTAAATAACCTCAAACAAAATCATCCACTAAGCAAATTTTACCAAAAGTTTTGTTCATTTATTTATTTTGCTTGGTGGAGGAGAGTCCAGAAGTGGGCTTAACAGATTTCCATTAGATACATAATGTGAGGAGAGTATCAGGCAACTAAAGATGTGGACAATGTTAGAGGTGGGTCAATCAGAACAGGTGTAGCTAGAGCAGTCAGTCAAATAGCAGTCAGTGACACAGAGTCTCAGTTAATTTTGGCCAAGTGTGAAATGGATTCAAAGCTTGGTAGTGGAAATAATACTCATTTTATTAAGCTCACAATTATGTGGGTTAGATGGGTGGTTCTTTTGGTCTGAGACAGTGCAGCTGGTCTCTGAAGGGCTCTCTCATTCAGTGGACAGTTGGCACGTTTGCTAGTGGTTGGGGCTGGCTGGACAATGATCCCAAATGGTCTCACATAAAAAGAGTCTGGTAGTCAGCAGGCTTTGGCCAGGGGCTAGGCTGAGGTTCCTTGGATATTTTCCATCTAGTTTTTCACTTACCTGGATAGCTTAGCCGTTAGCACGGCAATCTTAGGTTTTCAAGTTAGAAACCCAACTGCATCAATAACTATGTTAAATTTAAATGGGTCAAATATTCCACTTAAAATGTAGGGATTATCAGACTGAATAAAAGAGTAAGACTTAACTATATGCTACCTACAAAAGACTTAGGTTAAATATTTTAAAAAGGTGAAAGTAAAATATACCAGAAAGCTAATATGGGTACATTAGTAGTAAACAACATAAAGACAGTTATTATAAGAAATAAATAATATAGGACAGGGCAGTGCTTGTGGCTCAAAGGAGTAGGGCACCAGCCCCATATGCCAGAGGTGGTGGGTTCAAACCCAACCCTGACCAAAAAAAAAAAAAAAAAAAAAAAAAAAGAAAGAAAGAATATAGGACAGAAATAGTATCTGTTCACAAATGATGTAAGTGTTTATGTAGAAAATTCTAAGGGATATGCAAACTACTAGAATTAATGTGTGAAATTAGTGAAGCCATACAATACCCAAGAACTTTAAAAATTAATTGTATTTCTATGTACTACCATCAATCAAGTGAAAAATTAGATAAAATCTTATAATAGAATCAAGAAGAAATAAAATACTCAAGAGTCTATTTTACAAAAATGAGTAAAACATGTCTAATGAAATTAAAGAAAAGCTAAGTACATAGAGAAGAGATACTACTTTCATTAATTATCTTTCAATTTTGTAAAGAATTTTATTTGAATTTGATTTGATTAGATTGATTTTGGTTAGATTGCATTGATTGAATTCAATGCAATCTAACCAAAATCTCAACAGGCTACTTTTGACCAAAAAATTACATGTTAATTCTAAATTTACATGGTGATGCCAAGGACCCAGAATAGTCCAAGTACTTTTGATAAGAACAGAATAAGAAGACTCATCCTACCTGATGCCAATGATGCAGGACAAGGTGGCCCCACGACCTGCCGCATTGGCCCCAGCGGTGCTGATGCTGTGGCGGATGGAGGAGCCAGCTTGCTGGAAGGGCCGACACCTGCCAGGGAGACACTGGCGCCTTGCTGTCTCCTCCTCCTGCACTTCTGACTGGCCAATGTCATGTCAGTTTCCAGGGCCTGAGTCTTCATTGGACAGCTGGCTGTAACTGACGAAGACCCTCGCCCTAAGAGTTTGGGCAAAACACCCCCCAGGACTATATAAACACCTGAGCGAGCGCTCAAACACAGACCTTGGCCAGACCTTAGAGAGGGAGGAGGAGGGTTTGTTCCTCTCCTGGGTCCTCTCTGCCAGCAGGTTTGGTTCTTGTAGTTGTTGTAATTCTGTTTCTGTGAATAAATCCTGACTTACCACTACTCCTGTGGTCCCTCGATTCCTTCTTCTAATCTCCCAGACCAAGAACCTGAAACTCCGGTATCACCAAGACTCACTGTGGACCTCCTGCAATAGGTAGTGTGGTGCTGGAGTACACAGACAGCTCCATCAGTGCTCCTCTCAGAGTGCCCAGTAGATACATGGGTGGTAAATTGAATTCTGACAAAAGTTTTAAAGACGTTAAATGGAGAAAGGAATTTTATTTTTTTGAGACAGAGTCTCACTTTGTCTCCCTTGGTAGAGTGCCATGGTGTCATAGCTCACAGGGACCTCTAGCTCTTGGGCTCAAGCAATTCTCTTGCTTTTGACTCCCAAGTAGTTGGAACTACAGGTTCTTGTCACAATACCCAGCTATTTTTTTTTTTAGAGACAGGGTCTTGCTCTGGCTCAGGCTGGTCTTGAACCCATGCACGCAGGCAATCCACCGCCTAGGCCTCTCAGAGTGCTAGGATTACAGGCGTGAGCCATCACACCAGGCCCAAGGAATTTTTTTAAATGATGCTGAAATAGCAGAATAAACATGTGGAAAAAACAAGCTTCTACGCTAGTTCACATGCAAAATATAACCTAGAACTATACACCTAATCATGGGAATACTTTTGTCTACTTGGGGTAGGCAAAGTTTTCTTAGAACAACAACAAAGGAATTAACCTTATGAGGAACTAATTGGAAAATAAAACTGTCAAAGTTTAAAAATTATTCTCTTTAAAACATATAATTAAGGAAATACAAAGATAAGTCATAGCCTAAGAGAAAATATTCATAATACAAAGATCAAACAGAGGACTGTGTACAGGACATAAAGAGCTATGATAGATCAATAAGAATAGATAACCAATTATGAATGACTCAGTGAGTTACACAGATATTCCACTAAAGAATATGTATGAATGTATAATAATAACATGAAAACATCAAAAATGTTAGATGGCAGAGTAACGTAAATTAATGTCACAGGTGACACCATTCTGCATGGTGTGATATCATTCGCTAAATTAAAAATGTAGCTACACGGGATTTTGAGGTAGCTGTGGGACACCTTGAACTCACACATACTGCCAGGAGTGTGACGTGGTCCAACTACTTTGGAAATTGTTTGGCAGTTTCTCATAAGGTAAAAATAAACCTGTTTTATGAGTGTGATGCTGTGCTGGTGTTCATCCAAGAGGTATAAAAGCATCTTTCCACAAAAAGACACATACAGACGCCTGTAGTTGCTTTATTCATAAATGCTAAGAATATGAACAATTCAGATACCCATCAACAGGAAATTAGATTAAAAATATGATGCCATCAAAAAACAGAATGCTATGAGCCATCAAATGGAATGCAGACACCAGCACAGGTGAATCTGAAAGCCACTGTGCTGAGTGGAGAGCCAGCAGATCAGGGCAGCCATTGCACCCTGTCTGAGAACAGCGCACTGCGTCCGCAGGCTGGGGAAGTGCTGGTAGGAGGGGCACAGTGAACATGTTTACATAGCTTGACTGGTGCCGTAGGGTCCAAGGACATCCGGGCGTCTGTGAAAGCTGAGTACAAGGACTTTGCAAATGGGATCAAGTGAAGGATCTTGAAATCTGGAGGTCATGCCGGGTTTTCTGGGTGAGTTCTAAATGTGATCACAGTGTCCTTAGGAGAGTGAGGCAGACAGGGATCTGAATACAGAAGAGAAGATGAGGAAATAGCAGATGTAAGGAATGAAAGTGGAGATTCAGAGACCCACCAGGGAATGAGGACAACTCTGGGAAAGGCAAGAGGCAGGGTCTGCACTGGGGCCTTGAGGGGAGACGGTCCCTCCACCACCATGATGTGTGCCAGGGAAACTTCTTTTGGACTTCTCTTGGGAGAACTGCCTGGAAATAAATGTCTCGTGGGTAAGTCACTGGCTTCTGATGTTGTGTTACAGCTGCCATGGGAAACTAGCACTGCACCAGGAGACTATGGCTTTACCCAGATACCAAAACATACCCTGAAGATATGTGCATTTCCCTGCATAAAAATTTTACCTCAATTTAAAAAAAGCCTCAACAGGGCGGCGCCTGTGGCCCAAAGGAGTGGGTCTCTGGCCCCACAGGTGGCGGGTTCAAACCCAGCCTGGGCCAAAAACTGCAAAAAACTGCAAAAAAAAAAAAAAAACATCAACAACAGCAGCAAAAAAAGAAAAAAAAACATCTGTTCTGTGCTTATATACAAAGTATATATAAAAAAAACATGGGAGTCCACAGTATTTGATGCACTTTCCTAAAGGAAATTCAAACGTGGTATTTTTAAAATTTGGTTCTTATTCTTTAAAGAGAAAGAAGTTTTCTTTTCTTTTATTTTCTTTTCTTTTTTTTTTTTTTTTGAGACAAAGTCTCACTATTCTGCCCTGGGTAGAGTGCAGTGGTATCACAGCTCACAGCAACCTCAAACTCTTGGGCTTAAGCGATTCTCTTGCCTCAGCCTCCCAAGTAGCTGGGACTATAGGTGCCTGCCACAAAGCCAGGTTGGAGTTGTCATTGTTGTCCTGCAGGTCCAGGCTGGCTCGAACCTGCCAGCCTCAGTGCATGTGGCCAGCACCCTACTGACTGAGCTACGGGTGCTGAGCCTAAAGTGAAAGAAATTTTCAACTGAACCTGTCAAATTTCAGTTCCTGCAGATCATAAAGCAGAGCAAGGCCGCAGCTTGTGGGGGGCACAGCGGGACAGCATGCAGCTTGTGGGGGGCACAGCGGGACAGCATGCAGCTTGTGGGGGTCACAGTGGGACAGCATGCAGCTTGTAGGGGGCACAGCGGGACAGCATGCAGCTTGTGGGGGTCACAGTGGGACAGCATGCAGCTTGTGGGTGGCACAGCGGGATAGCATGCAGCTTGTGGGGGGCAGCGGGAAGCATGCAGCTTGTGGGGGGCACAGCGGGACAGCATGCAGCTTGTGGGGGTCACAGCGGGACAGCATGCAGCTTGTGGGGGTCACAGTGGGACAGCATGCAGCTTGTGGGGGTCACAGTGGGACAGCATGCAGCTTGTGGGGGTCACAGTGGGACAGCATGCAGCTTGTGAGGGACAGCGGGACAGCATGCAGCTTGTGGGGGGCACAGCAGGATAGCATGCAGCTTGTGCGGGACAGCGGGAAGCATGCAGCTTGTGGGGGGCACAGAAGGATAGCATGAAGCTTGTGGGGGGCGCAATGGGACAGCATGCAGCTTGTGGGGGCACAATGGGACAGCATGCGGTTTATGAGGGGCACAGCAGGACAGCATGCAGTTTTGTGAGGGGACAGTGGGACAGCATGCAGCTTGTGGGGGGACAGTGGGACAGCATGCAGTTTATGAGGGGCATAGCAGGACAGCATGCAATTTGTGAGGGGACAGTGGGACAGCATGCAGCTTGTGGGGGGACAGTGGGATAGCATGCAGCTTGTGGGGGGACAATGGGACAGCATGCAGCTTGGGGGGGACAGCAGGACAGCATTCAGTTTGTGAGGGGACAGTAGGACAGTATGCAGCTTGTGAGGGGACAGTGGGACAGCATGCAGGGTATCTAGCAGCACACAGCAGAGAGAGATATAAAAGGGGAAGTAGATGTACCCAGGGCCTAATGTTCCTCATAATGTTTATACAAAGAAGGCTGTGCTTGGTTTTCATTATGTTAGAAAGTGTGAAGAACCTTTGTCCCCCATTTTAGCAATGGGAAAGCTCCAGAGCATCCTGGAAACATTCACCAGGGGAGCCAGGCTCACATGTCTGGTGACAAGGTCCCTGGGGAAGCCCATTGATGGTCCAGACTGCCTTGTGGGGTAAGAAATTGAAGAGAAGCACGAACTCGTGAAGAGCTGCTGGGACTTTCACATTTGGACAGTCACTGGGGCAGGGATAAGGGGCAGCATGAACCTCTACCTGCGTGGAACAGAATGCCAAGGAAAGTCGCAGCCGGGGAGTCCAAATGGGGCCAAGGCCACAAGCAGGGGGTCCTCCCTGGAAGGAGTGTTGGACATGGTTTGTCAAGGGAGCCAACCTTTGCTCTCCCCTGAAGGGGGTACAGTCCCTCTCCTCAGGTGCCCTTCCCTCACTGGGGTGCCACCTTTCGTAACTTGGGTTCCCTCTCCTCACTGAGGTGCCACCTGCCCTCAGTGGGGTGCCCTCCTTCACTCAGGTGTCACCTGCCCTCACTCAGGTAAGCCCTTCTCTTTCCTTGTCAGCTGAGAGGCTTTCCTTGTGGTTAGGCCCTTTCTTTTTTCATTCACAATTTATAGTGAGTATTCTTCTCTGGATTTTCAAATTTAATAAAGAAAAAAAGGTGTAAGCGTCTGAATACTGAAAACCAGAAGGACTATAAAAGGTTAAAAGTAACTTTGGACATGTCCAAACACATAATTCTGTGGATCCCCAGTCTGCAGCCTCAGCTGCTTGCTGTGAGGAGCGGCGCATTTCTTGGCTGAGGGCCGCCAGCTGCTCTCCCTGAGCCCAGCACCGTGCTGACCGACAGTCCTTAGAACACCAGACAGCACAGAACTTTTCCTGGACTGAGTCAGACTTACAAGATTAAATCTGTAGAATGTTCCACCTGAAAGTGATTCCAAAACTCTTTGCACGCTGAATTTTATACAAAATCAGATCATTTCTGTCTTATTTTCCTTGAGGCAGTTGAGCATCCGGTCTCTTCACTTTGGCAGCGTCTCCCTCAGGTGCCTGCCTGGGCTTAGGCAGCTGCCAAATCTCCTGGTGGGAGGCTGGTGTCAGTGGCTTGGGGACATTCTGGCTGATCCTAAGTGACATGGAACAGCAGCACCAGTGCACTTCTTGCTCCCCACCTTCACACTCTCGCCCCCTCCCGCCTATACACGTTCCCTTTAGAGATGTTACACTTGTATTTTTTTCCTTCCTTTGCAAGAGTCACTGCAAGCTGCAAACTGCGTCACTGACTATGGGTTTTACGGAAGGCTGACCTCAGAGTGAGTGAGCTGCTATTGCAGCAGGTTCAACGACAGGATGCCACCCCTTGGGGGCCTGCCTCCCACAGGAGGGCAGGCTGGGTTTGTTTCCCTTGTCTAGACCTGGAGATGCCTGAAGAGAAGTGAGAACCTCCACAGCAATCAGTCCTCACTGGCAGTCAGCATGGAATCTGTGATTTGCCTCTGATGGACCTGATGTGCCTGGGCCCACTGCGTGGTGGGGACAGTGCTACGGATGAATGTGTGTGTGTCCCCAGCAATCAGAATATCAGCAGTTACTGAGCATATCAGGAGAATTTCTAGCAGGAAATATAGACAACAAAATAATGATAAGCAAATTTAAATACCTTATAAGCAGAAGAAAACAAAAAAAGCATCAAAATTAATATCCCGAGGGATATTAGAGATGGTACCCTAACCATCGAATGAGAAGATGGTAGACAGAAACTCTCAGAGGTACAGATGAACTCTCAGAACATCACAACATAAATGACAAAAAGTTAAAATTTGAAGAGTAAAAGAGTTGGAAAACGTTGTTGAAGAAATCTTTTGGAGGTTAGAGCTAAAAGACAAAAAGATGAAAAGTAGGAGAGAAAAAAAATGTAACTTAGAAAACTAGATGAGGTAGTTTGTGGTGGTGACCGCTAATCTGCTTTTCCATCTCTGTGGGTTTACCTGTTCCAGATAAATCATATAAAAGCAATGATACTTTTGTGCTTTTATTTAGTGTAATTTTATTGGAGTATTAGTAGTACTTAATTTCTTTCTATGGCTAAATTGTATGCATTATAAAAAATGATGTTGTCCAGAAAGTATCCATCCATACATGTCTCCATTTTTTATATTATACAGCTGGATAATTTCTGGACAGCCTTCATATACTGCAATTTGCTTAACATTTATCTGTTGGTGGACATCTGGGTTGTTCCACCTTTTGTGTATATGAATTATTCTGCTATTACTGTTTATTTGCAAGTTTCTGTGTGGGCATATATTTTCATTTCTCTTGTGTATATGCACCTAGGAAAGGAATTTCTGGGTCATATAGTAATTTCGTGTTTCAATTTTTGAGCAATTGCTGGGATGTTTTCCACAGGAGCTGCCCTGTATGACCTCCTAGCCGCAATGTACAGGGGTTCCTTTTTCTCCATATCCTTGTCAACACTTGTCATTTTTTATTTTCTTAGTAAAGCCGTTCCAGTGTCTGTGAAGTGGCATCTCATTACGGTTTTGATTTGCAATTCCTTAATGACCAATGATGTTCAATATCTCCCCATGTGTTTGTTGGCCATTTGTGTATCTTCTTTGAAGAAATTTCCTTTACTTGTTTTGCAAATTGGGTTCTCTTTTTTGTTGTTGATTTGTAAGAGTTCTTTGTATACTCTGAACATTAAACCTTTATAAGATATATAATTTTGAAAGTATTTTCACCCATTCTGTAGATTGCTTTTTCATATTCTTGGTAATGTCCTTTGATGTCCAAAATTTTTAAATTTTTATTAAATTAAATTTATGTATTCTTTTGTTGTTTGTTCTTTTTTCTCTGTCACCCAAGTAATCACAGCTCACTTCAACCTCAAACTCCTAAACTCCAAGAGCTCTTCCTGCCTCAGCTTCCTGATTAGCTGGGACTGCAGGTGTGTATGTCACTATGTTTGTAATTTTTTTATACAGATGGGGTCTTGATATGTTGCCCAGGATGATCTCAATCTCCTGGGCTCAAGTGATCCTCCTGCCTCAGCCTCCTAAAGAGCTGAGATTACAGTTGCAAGCCCCTGTTTGTGTTTCTTATTCCTTTGACTTCAAATCTAAGAATTTATTGCCAAATTCAAAGTCAGAAAGATTATTTCCATGCTTTCCTCTATGAGTTTTATGGTTTAAGCTCACATTAAGTCTTTGGTCCATTCTGTGCTAATTTTTGTGTAGTGTGAGGTAGGGGTTTGACGTTGCTCTTCTGTTTATGGTCACCCATTTCTCTCAGCAGCTTGCTGAGAGGCTGTTCTTTCCCCGTTGACTGCTCTAGGCACCTTGAGAAAAATCATCTGATTCTAGATGTTTGGGATTATTTCTGGACTCTTAATTCTATTTCTTTGGTCTGTGTTGAGCTGTAAGTCGGAACCACAATGTTTGTTTACTGTAGGTTTGTAGCACATTTTGAAAGTAGGAAGTGTGAGTCTCCCTAATTTGTTTTCCCTCCCCTGACTGTTTTTGGTACATGGAGCTCCTTGCAATTCCATATGAATTTGAGAATCTGTTTTTCCCTTTCTGCAAAAAAAGGGCACTGGAATTTTGATAGGAATTGCATTGTCTATTGATTATTTTGAGGAATATTGTTATATTAACAACATAAGTCTTCCCATCCATAAACATAGGATATATTTTAATTTATCTAGATCATATTTAATTGTTTTTAGCAATGTTTGGTAGTTTCAGTGTACAAGTCTTCCCTTCTTTGGTGAAATTTCTTGCTAGGTTATTTTATTCATTTGGATGCTATTGTAAATGAAATTGTAGTCTTAATTTCCTTTTTTGATTAATATCAGAGTTGCTCACCTAATTTTCTATCTTGATCTTAATTGTGTACTCAGAAATGCTGCAAGTATGTTTATTAGGTCTAGTAGAATGTGTGTGTTGTATTCTATGGGATTTTCTATATGTAGACTTGTGTAATATTCAAATATAGTTTTACTTCTTCCTTTTGAATTTGGAAGTGATTCTTTTCTTTCTTTGTCTTACCTTATTGCTTTTGTTGAGATTTCCAGTACAAGGCAGAACAGCTGTTCAGAAGTGTGAGGGGTGGTCTATATGTTGCTCTTCATCTCAGGAGAAGCTTTGGGTCTCTTACAGTAAGTGTTAGGGCTTTTTAATTGTCTTTAGCATGATAAAGGAGTTCCCTGCTATTCCCAGCTCACAGATGTGTGGTGCTTCACTTGTTCCTTCAGCATGGTGTGTTACAAAGAGCTGAGGGATTTTCTCATGTTTAGCTATCCTCGCATTCTCTGGATAAATCCCCCTTTGTCAAATTCTTTTATGGTGCATAATCCTTTCAACAATATTAACATTTTTGGTATGTCACTTAGATTGAATTTTATTTGATGAGTGCAGGTTAAGACCCAAAGCTAGACTCTGAATCTCATTCCACTCAGTACAGCTGTGAGTAGTGACTGTGTATCTCATCTCCACCCAGTACAGTAGTGAGTGGTGAGTGTGTATCTCATCTCCACCCAGTACAGTCGTGAATGGTGACTGTGTATCATCCCCATCCAGTACAGTCGTGAGTGGTGAGTGTGTATCATCCCCACCCAGTACAGCCGTGAGTGGTGACTGTGTATCTCATCCCCACCCAGTACAGTCATGAGTGGTGAGTGTGTATCTCATCCCCACCTAGTACAGTCATGAGTGTTGAGTGTGTATCTCATCCCCACCCAGTAGAGTCATGAGTGGTGACTGTGTATCATCCCCACCAAGTCCAGTCGTGAGTGGTGACTGTGTATCATACCCACCCAGTACAGTTGTGAGTGGTGACTGTGTATCTCATCCCCACCCAGTATAGTCGTGAGTGGTGACTGTGTATCATCCCCACCCAGTACAGTCGTGAGTGGTGACTGTGTATCATCCCCACTCAGTACAGTCGTGAGTGGTGACTGTGTATCATCCCCACCCAGTATAGTCGTAAGTGGTGAGTGTGTATCTCATCCCCACCCAGTACAGTCATGAGTAGTGACTGTGTATCATCCCCACCCAGTACAGTCGTGAGTGGTGACTGTGTATCACCCCCACTCAGTACAGTCGTGAGTGGTGACTGTGTATCTCATCCCCACCCAGTACAGTTGTAAGTGGTGACTGTGTATCTCATCCCCACCCAGTCCAGCCATGCGTGGTGAGTGTGTATCTCATCCCCACCCAGAACAGTCTTGAGTGGTGAGGGTGTATCATCCCCACCCAGTACAGTCATGAGTGGTGACTGTGTATCATCCCCACCCAGTACTTTGTGAGTGGTGACTGTGTTATCATCTTACCCAGTACAGTTGTCAGTGGTGAGTGTGTATCTCATCCTACTCAGTACAGCTGTGAGTGGTGACTATGTATCATCCCCGTCCAGTACAGCCATGTGTGGTAACTGTATATCATTTTACTCAGTACAGTTGTCAGTGGTGACTGTATCTCATTTCACTCAGTATAGCTGTGAGTGGTGACGTTGTAACTCATCTCCACCCAGTACAACCATGAGTGGTGACTGTGTATCATCCCCACCCAGGACAGTGGTGAGTGGTGACTATGTATCTCATCCCCACCCAGTGCAGGGATTGTTATCTCACCCTACCCAGTATAGCTGTAAGTGATGGGTGACTCTGGATCTTATCCCCATCCAGACAACCCAATTTAAAACATGCTTTTGATCATCTCCTGAAATGCTATAATATTAGGTTGCTGGATTGAGTTGAGGGAAGAACTCCGAAAATTCTGTAGTGTCCTGGAGACAGGTGTAGACATTGTTTGAAATACTTACCTTTTCATAGTGTCTGTATGCTTCTCATACAGTATCTTATAAACATAAAGTTAATCGAGAACTTAATAAGTGCATTTTGATAATTCTGATTTGTTACTAGAAGAAAAATTTAATACATTTTTGGTTCTATCACCATTGTCAGGCTAAGTCCTACTTGTTCTGACAACTGAAATATGGCTGGTTTGGCATCAGAACTTTGTAGATGCTCCACTCTAACAGGGCACTGGGGATGTGACAGACCAGAGGTGGAGACCTTCTTGTGTTGGGGGCCATGTTAATTTAGCTGTAATCAAATAGGCCACATTCAAGAAACTTCAATTAGATACTTAAACAAGCACTCTATTTTGTAAAACTCTAACGACTATGTAGTTATAATTTCAAAAATGAAAACTATTTGTTAATTTTAAAGATAACTAACTTTTAATTTTTTAAAATATGGAATGCTTCACAAATATGCATGTCATGTTTGCCCAGAGGCCATGCTAATCTTCTCTGTATCATTCCAGTTCTAGAATATGTGCTGCTGAAATGAGCATAGAACTAACCTTTTAATGACTTTGCTGTGTCTGCTCTTTGTTGGAAAGCATTTGACTATTCGGTTGAAGTGTGGAGGTCCATGGTTGTTTTTTTTTTTTTTTTTTATTGAATCATAGCTGTGTACAATAATTCAGGTCCATGGTTTTAGTTGATCCTCTAGATGGTATCAGTGAGTTGTGACCCTAAGGCCATCTTGATCTGGGTTACATAGCAGAATGTGCACTCATAGCAATAAATGATTTAAACATTTAGGGAGCATGTTGCATAAAGCAGGGGTATTCTACAGCAATTTTCCATGTTTCAGTTGAATCTTAGTATCAAACGATGACTTGAAGATGTCACCTGCTGAGAGCTCCATCAATTCCATCTGCTTTTGTTTAGGGGCCTTGGCGATATCAACTAGGTGAGGCTGAAATGCTGCTTTGAGTGTGATGTCATCATTCTCAAAGTCAATGAACCTTCATTGTATTCTCCAATTAATAGGTTGACAACAGCTGTGTATTCTTCACATGATTCACACATATTATCCTGCTCATCACTGACTATTACCAGCTGGTGAAAATGTTTGTCTGAAATTTCCTTTGAAGAAGAAGTCTTTTGAAAAAAGAAGGCTGTTTTTTGAAATGCTTGGATTTTTTGCCACATATCATGGAAGGACTTAGTTTTACCTTGCAAAGTCACATTCAAATTGTTTTGATTTGACATGTCACACAGAATTGGTGTGTTCCTATAGAATTTTTTTTCTAATAATTCTGATTATGAATAATTCTGCTCTTTATAAAATTTAACTATCTGTTTTTGAGAGATAAATTTTGGCTAGCACATGTTCTTGTAATAGCTAACACATTTCAGACTGATATGGCAAATCTACTGCAAACATACACTGAATACCTCATTTTTCAATTTTAGCATGTTGCAAAATTGATGATGCCATTTAGAATTTGCACGAATATAGTTAACAATACATATAACTTGTTGCAAAGTGCCACTTAAAATAGTAGCTTTGGGACAGAGGTTTTGCCAATGCAAGGTAACAATAAAACGAAATTGACAGCATCCGGATGTTTACAAATTTTTGTCTGCGCAATAAGCCCTTCACGTTTTCCTGTCACAGAAGGTGCATAGTTTGTGCAAACACTCACTAGGTTTACAAAATTTAGTCTACCATCGTGACATTTACCTTGAAACTTGTTGAAGATATCTATTCCTTGTGTTCTGTTCCTAAGAGTGCCCAAGGTGGGTAACTCATAGCAAAGAAAATCTTCTGTTATGACCTGAAGTTTAAAACCTGTGCCAAGTCAGTGGTATCAGTTGATTCATCCAAACCAATTGAATAATATGTACTTTTCGTTAGAAATATTTCATAAAGTTGTTCTGTTAAGTTGAAGGTTAA
This sequence comes from Arctocebus calabarensis, assembly GCA_963573935.1. Lineage (NCBI taxonomy): Eukaryota > Metazoa > Chordata > Mammalia > Primates > Lorisidae > Arctocebus > Arctocebus calabarensis. The sequence goes on from CAUYON010109426.1 coordinate 27,917, forward strand.
TTGATGCTGCTGATAAGCTGTGGCTTTTCTTGAAAGAGGCAATTGTTTGTACTTTGGAATGTTACTGGGGTCTACAATGCATTCTTTTGCAGTTTCTACATCTCTGAATGGCTTCCCTTTCTCCTCCCATGCCCACACCCCACACCCCACACCCTGCTGGCCCTGAGTATATAAGCTACTTTATAAGTTGCTTCAGTGGTTATTTTCCAGGTCTTATTGTTACTTGAAAGAATTGCCTTTGCTTTTGCTTTGTAGCTTTTAATTTCTGTAATACAACTTTCCACACCTCTCCCTCTAATTTAAAATATTTGTGCTTATGAGTTTTATAATGCTCATGAATATTGCATTTCTTTAATGTTGATTTTGCAGTACCACAAAGCAAGCAAACTGTCTTGTCTTTAGCAGAAACAAGATAATATTGCAATTCCTAATCCTCATTAAAAATATCTGTTTTCTTCCTTCATCATTCTCTTAGTCTGCTTTGACATGATGGGCTATTAAACAGAATTGAAAAATAATGTCCAGCTGTGCAACTGTTCACAAATCCCACTTGAAACAGAGGCGCAGTGCACCGCTGTAGAAAGCTGATAGCAGACTAGCTTCCTTCACCTTCAATGAACTCTCGCCAACCAGCCTTGTGCGGTAGTGGTGCCCGTAAGACAGGAAAGTTGGAACTAAATCATGCGTGTAGCAGCAGTTGGGTTAGCCCTTATGGTATATTAATGTTGTAATTGTTCTGGCCAATCTGGGAGGATTATTTGGTTTAAACTTATTTTATTCTTAGGTATTTTAAATACATTAATACATTCATTTTAAAAATAAAATAAAAATATAAAAGACAAATATAAATGTATTAATGAAAAGATTTGTTCTGTGAACTTTGGAATTAGTCAAAAGGCTGCACTTAAGGACTTAGTGGGCCCTGTGTGGCCTTGAGGCCGCAGATCCCCATCTGGGGACAGACCGGGTCAGTCACTCCACCTTCCCAGGGTGAGTCCACAGCATGTTCCATCTGGATGCCCCTTAAGTCGCTGATACTCTGTCTGTCTGAGGGAACTTTGAGTCGTGTATGTTTGACCTTAAAGAGCTACTCAATGCCTAGGAGACATCCCTCATTTTATCCTTAAGTTGTTCTTAGAACAAGGAATTTGCAAGAGTGAATGAATCCAAACCTCAGAGGTCAGAGGTCAGACTGATGCTGCGGAGGGCTGTGTGTTAACCTTGGCTAGACTGCTCCTGTCCACACTGGTGTTTGCATTCTCAGAGGACTCAGGCTTAATATCCTCATTATTTTGTCAGGTGAAATTTACCAAAGCCATAAAAAAACACTTCATCTATGTGTTGTTAGAAACAACTTAAATCCTCTCATGAAAATACTTTGGAAAATGGAGGCTATAGTTTTGAAAATAAGCATTCGGACTCTGACACTCCGATCTAAGCAGGAAAGATTCTTTTTTCCAAGCCTGCCTGAGGGAGAGAAATGATCTGATTAATCAAGAGTATAATAACAGTCCTTTCTGAAGGAGGGTTTGTCTGAGTTCTGACTGGAGGGTGGGGGGTGTAGAGTGGGGAGACGCTCGGAAGGAGGCTGGTGGCTCATATTACCTGTTGGCCCTCATCACTGCGCTATTTCTAAATAACCCAAATTATTAAAATGCAGAGAGCAGAGATCACAGTGCACATAATATAATCTCACTTCGGTGATGCAGAAGCAATTCAGAGCCCTGCTTTGGGGTTGGCATTACACAAGAGAGAAAGTTGGGTCATCTGTAATGACCACATTGAGCAGCCCAGGAGAGGGGGGCCTCACCTGATCCCCAATGCTGGCTGTTCACTTAAAATTCATCTCTTCAAATCAAAGCAATGTGTTAAATATGCAACCTCAGAAGTACGTTAAAAATTCCAGATGACAAAACCCAGATAAATTAGTCTTTTACTGTATTTCCTTGATTATCAGACTATTTTTAACAATTATGCTACTGGGTTGAATTTTTCAATCGAAAAATAAAAATTTTATATTTTATATGTACAATGTGATGTTTTGAGATACACACACACATTGTAGAATGGCCAAAACAAGATAATGAATTGCCTTATATACTTACCACTTTTGTGGTGATAGCATTTAAAATCTACCGTCTTAATTTTTAAGGATACAGATATTGCTGTTAACTACGGTTACCATATTGTACACTAGTTCTCCAAAACTTATTCCTTCTTATTCCTTCCCTAATCCATCGCCCTCCCCTGGACCACCTGCTACTACTGTCTGCTTCTATCAGTTGGACGTTTTTAGATCCCACGTATGAGTGAGATAATGTGGTATTTATCTCTGTGACTGACTTATCTCACTTCACATAATGTCCTCCAAGTTCATCCATGTTGTCACAAATGATGGAATACTCTTTTCTTTTAAGGCCGACAATATTCCACTGTGTCTATGTACCATGTTTTCTTTGTCACAGTTCGCTCGAGTCCATGTCTTAGTTGTCATGAGTAATGCTCCAATGAACATGGGAGGGCATATTTCTCTGAGAACCTCATTTCATTTCCTTTGGATAATTCCCCAGTAGAGGAATTGCTGGATAATAGCGTAGGTCTAGTTTTAATTTTTTGTGGCAATTCAAAAAATTTCTATAATGACTGCTCTAATTGACATTCCCACCAACAGTGTACAAGGCTTCCCTTTTCACCAATTTCTAACCATGTTTGTCTTCTGTCTTTTTTAATGACAGCCATTCTGGAAAGTGTGAGGTTGTATCTCAATATGGTTTTGATTAGCAGCTCCCTAATGATTAGTGATGTTGAACATTTTTTGTATGGCTATTGGCCATTTGTGTGTCATCTTTGGAAAAGTGTCTATTCATGTCTTTTCTAATTTTTAGCTGGGTTATTAGTTTTATAGCTATTGAGTATTTGGGTTCCTTACATTTTGATTGTTAACTCCTTATCAGATGTATGGTTTTCCAACATCTTCTCTCATCTCACAGGTTTTCTCTTCGCTCTGTGGATTGTTTCCTTTGAAGTATAGAAATGTTTTAATTTGATGCAGTTCCATTTGTTTCTTTTTGCTTTTGTTGGCAGTGCTTTTAGGACTATATCAAAAAAATCATTGACCAGATCAATGTCATGGAACTTTTCTCTTGGGGTTTCGTCAAAGAAATCTGTAGATTCAATACAATCCCAAAGACATTTTTCACAGAAATAGAAAATGTAATCCTAAAATATGTATGGAACCACAGAAGACCCCCAAATAGCTGAATCAGTCTTCAACACAAATAACAAAGGTGGGAACAACATACTACCTGATTTTAAAATGTATAAGAAAGCCATAGTAACCAAAACAGAATGGTATGAGCATAAAAACAGATGCTCAGACTAATGGAACAGAAGAGAGAGTCCAGAAATATATCCATACATTTACAGTCAATTAATTTCTGACAAAGGTGCCAATAACACCCAAGGGGGAATGGACACTTTCTTTAGTAGGTAGTGATAAGAAAGCTGGTACTTCATGAAGAAGAGTGAGAGTGGACCTCTGTTTCATAAATCACTTACCAAAAATTTCAAAAATAAAATAAATTGACTTTAAAAAGTAGGGAAAATGTTTAAGATTCTTAGATATTAAGTACAAATTAAAATTTTGTACTGTCCAAATGAACAATGCTTAATAAAAATACACAATGCTAGAGTCTAACACCACCACTCTACTGAAGATGCAAAATGATAGGCATTTTGGAGGTAATTAGACAAAACCTGTGAAGAGTCTTAAACACATTCACCCCTTTGACCTAGTATTTCTGTTTTAGAAATGGCTCTGTGTGTTTACTTGATCCTAAAGTTTTTCAGAATGGCTTTTGCAGTGCGATGCATGGAAGTCATGCAGAAGTCCAGCTATAGAAGAAAAAGTAAAAGTAATATGGTAAATATTTTTGAAAACTGATTAAAGTCATAAGTAAAATTGCTCCTGGAAGACTGCCTAGTAAAAAATTAGAGAAAAATATACATAGAGTCAAGTATGAGGTGTTCTACATGTGGGATGCTGTGTGCAGTGTCCTCAGACGGAGCTCCGACCCCAAATACACCAGCCCAGTTCCAGTCGGGAACCTCATTTTCCTCACCTGGACAAGAACGGCTGTTGTGCTCAGTGAAGTCATAAATGCTCATAGTGATTTCCATGGTTTCTTATACATGGTAACTATTCCATACGTAGTAATTTTTATTGTTGTTATAACTCTGACTACTACTATCACTCTCCATTTCTAAAGAAAAAATACTAATGTACTCCAAAAGGTAGCAATGGTTGGTGTGAGTAGTTAGCTTACTGTTTTTTTTTTTATTAAGTCACATACACATAGATCATGAATATATTTATGCATATGTGGGGTACAATGTGTTGATTTTTGTATACAATCTGAACGTGCTTACATCAAACCAATCAACATAGCTTTTGACTCATTTACTTGATTATTGGGTTAATACATTTATGTTCTACACTCAACAGATTTGACTTACTGTTTTTTTACATTCTTCTTTATAGTGTTTTTTACATGTTTATTTTACTTTCATACAGCTTAGAGATCTTCTTTAATCAATGAATTCTTTTATAATTAGAGTAAAACTAAAAAATTCCCATTTGTATGTTTTCTCAAATTCGCAGGCTCAAGAGATCCTTCTGCCTTGGCCTCCTAAAGTGCTGCAATTACAGGTGTGAGACAGCACGCCTGGCCCCAAACAGGTACCCAGTCTCATGCTTTCTACTTTCTTTCCTCTTTCCAAAGAAATTAACATGCCAGGTTGAAACAAACTTAAATTCCTTACGATTAGCTGTTAGACTCCAGTAATTGTATGAATAAAGATTCCAGAAGGTTAAAAATAATTTTAGACATTTTTATCTTTCTATTCCATTTAATGCTTTAATATTAAGAGAAAAAAATGTACTAACCATGTAAAACCCACTTATACATTCCCTTGTTTCTATTTTAAGTGTGCTCTTTTTATACATCATCAGTTATATGCCACTATAATGCCTTTGCAATTATTAAAACTTTAAAATACGTTTTAGTATCAATTTGTTCAAAGGTCAATTTATTGTACTTTAAATAATTTTTAACATTAGTTGTTCTAACATGGCCTTTTCCTTGTGCACCTGCGTCTCTGGTTCTTCCTCTGCTTATAAGAACACCAGTCCTGCTGGGTCAGCCCCACCCTCAGGACCTCATCCAGCTTTAATGAGCTCCTTGAGGCCCTGATTCCAAAGACAGGTGAATTGGGGGTTTGGGGTGAAGGGACACAATCCAGTCCTTAACACACATCATTATGTTTCAGGTTACATCTCTCATGAGTAAAAAATAGTTTTGATGTCTACATCTGCTTTTGTTAACAGCTTTCTTTAGACATGTGTTTAATTGGCTTTAGTAGACAGAAGAAGTTCTGACATACCAGGATCTCCCAGCCCCAGGCTCTGCACTTTGACCGCCTATTGTGGAAGGGTGGGGATTTCCCTCCAAGGACATTTTCCTGGAATGGTCATAGAGTGGACTAGTGTTTGAATACGGCTATTGATGCTTATCTGACGAAACACACCTGGTTGCTAAAACATTTGTAGTCATCTGTTCTCTCCCAAATATTGGTTGGCCTTATTCCATTTTGACTTTTAATTTTTAGGATAAAAGCGGAATTTTGGCTGCAGAGTAGGTGATTGTCCCCTCTCTGTGGCTAGAAGATTTTAGACTTTTCTATTTGTTACTGTTGTGCACACAATTCTATTTGTTGTGACTCCGCATTGATTTCTTTTGTTTTGTTTTGGTTTGGTTTTGTCTTAAAGGACTGAATACACAGCTTTTTAGCCCAGGATCACCTGATATCACTTCCTATTGTTTTTCCATGTTTCTGGCCCCTTTGGATCACTGGGATCCTTATAAAGACTCTTAATTTCCTGTTTTCCACAAAAGCCCCCTTCCTTCTTCCAACAGCTATCATTGTCTGTGTATATGGCCGCCAGACACAGCCTTAAGGGCCCCCACCCTTAGGGCTTTAACAGCCCTTCCCTGCCCAGAGTGTTGCTGGAGGCTGCCCCTGTGAGGGCAGGGAAGCAGGTGGTGGCCTGGCTGCTGTGAGAGCACAGAAGTGTTAGAAAGTGACAGTGATAGTGTCCTGGAGAATGTATTATCTCTGTGTCTCCTCTGGGGATGTTTCCAAATTCCTTTCCTCTCTCTTGGAGAGGGGGTTCGCAGGGTGTGAGACGCAGCCTGGGTGTACTGGACACTTTCTTCACTGGGGCTCCCTCTGTATGTGGCTGCTTCACAGTTTGGTGTGGCAATTTGGTTTGCTTGGTCTCAAAGGCCTGTGAGGCCTGTGGCCACCCCTCCTAGAAGACCTCGCTGACCTAGGGTCCAGGAGACAGCAGGGTGGTCCTCCAAGTCAAGTTGGAGTTTAGTTTATAATCTAGCAAGACCACAGATTATGTGAATAATGTTAACTAGCTGTGTGACTTTTGGGAAATATATGAACCTTGCTGGACTTCTAGTTAAACCTGGGTTTCAGGCTACAGCAGGTATGATTTAATTACCCTGGGAGACAGGTGCTAGAGGGTTTCACCCACATCCTGCAGCAGTAAATGGTCTTTGTACTGACTCTGTGGGAAAATGCTGCGCTCACCTGTGAGTCTTTGGGGAGTCTGTTGGGGGAATTTTAGTGCTGTGGGGCCTGTGTTCACAGGATGTGTGCGAGGGACTCCAGCCAGCGGTGATTTTGTCCCCAGAGCATGTAGTGCTGTCAGGGCACTTTCTGGTGGGGTGGGGAGGCTGCTATAGGGCGCTGGGCAGACGTGAGTCACTGCACTATGGCTCCACCTGCCTTTGATGTTCTAGAGTCCAGCATCCCACTAACATTTGAGGCCTTTGAATTCAACCTTGATGTAACCACAAAGCTTCAATGGGCCCAAAGACCATTTCAGTGTTTTTCAGTACATAGTTTTTGATCTACAGGTGCTCAGAGTACATATAATAAAAATTCTTCAGTTGTTCCAAAAAATAATGCAGTATTTGTTCCAAAACCCAAATACTGCACTTGAAAATGACTCTAAATACATATGGTCCACATGGAAGGAGGGGAAAGGCTTTTTCATGAATGTTTTTCAGCTTGAGGAATTACCACTATCCCATTTCAAATGACTATTCCCAAGAATTTCAGGGGATGGTATAATCAGAATCATGGAATGTTGAGGGGATCATCCGGGCTCTGAGATGCCCAGCTGGACTGCCTCAGACAGGGGACTCTCAGGTCAGGCCTCACTTGCACCACATCCTGTGAGGCAGATTCATTTCTATCTCCTCTACAAACTAATGGACATTATCTTATCTGAAACCTATGTATCATATCTAACACTATGCACATCAAAGATTGCTGAGAAAGAAGTCTCATTTGTAGCATGGCTTGCAGTAAGGATTACCGTACTTTACTTAAAATTTGTTCCTGATATTGTGCTCCGAACACACTTACATAAGAGTGTGGTGCTCACCAGGCTCTGTGCTAGGGCTGACATTCAAGATGAAAAGAAACGGTCTTTGTGACTATGTGGGGCTCAGAGTCTGGGTGACCATGTGAAAGGGAGGCAGATGTGTGAGCCGTGATCTCATAAACAGACACCCAGGTTGCTCACTGTGCTGTTTGTCTCCACATGTGTTTTGTGTTCTCTGATTCTGTCATGTCTCTAGTCTCTGGTCTCTGGCTCACAATCTAGTCATGGTGGAAGATGTTACACCACAAATCCAGGGGGCAATATGTGACTGGAAGGCACAACAAGGGATGTCCTATGCAGGAGACAAGAGGCACTAATAGGCGCACAATTTAACCAGTGGCCAAAGACAGCTGAGAAAGAGGCACTTGAAGGGCAGGGTGAGTCAGTGAGCCAGGGTGGGTGGGAGAGGGGCTCTGGGCAGAGGGAGTCACCTTGCTCTGCTGGTTGATGGGAAATAGAAGCTGCTCTTTCTGTGATCAGTGAACACTCAATTGTTTCACACATTGTTACTTACCGAGCATCCTGTGACATTCATAATATCCTTATAGATGCACTCAAAGGAGGGCTTGTTGGTAGGAGTGGCCTATGGGGTCAGCTCATACCCACCTGGTGTCCCTGTGGGGGATGCGGCCCTGGGCTGGGGGAGGGGAGAAGGAGACCCTGAGTGTTACAGTCTTCCCAGTACCACCAGGCCCTTAGGCTATGTCTTCACCCCCCTTAGTGCTCTGGCCTCCTTCTCAGCCTCCTCTTCACCTGCTGACCCAGCGCCCATCCCACTCTATGGTTCAAGCCTCTGCCCCAGTTTCATTCACGTTCCTCCACCCACACCTTATTGATCTCATTCCCCTTTCCTTAGTTCATTTTTCCAGGATGTTAATCACCTATAATTCTATATGTTTTCTTTGTTTATGTCTGTCTTTCAACTAGAATTCCTCTTCAAGAAACCAGGAATTTTCATTTGTTTATTTTTCCCCCATGCTAAATCCAGTGCTTATAAACATAACTGGAAATTGAATGGGTGTTTGCTGAAAGAATAAATCTCACAGGGGCTCTTATGAACCTTAGAGATAAGGTGAACAAAATCTTTACCATAATGACTAGCATACAGTAAGTACACAAAACAGTAAACTTAAAAAAATTTTAATTTAGCATTAAAAATTAATTAAAAAAATTAGCATTTAGATTAAAAAGTTTAAAAACACTTCTTTTGAAAATCCTATGTATAGGAGGAGCAAGATGGCAGCTGAGTAACAGCTTCTTTGCAACCAGACCTGGTGAGATCAGGGAGAGAAGACTCCAGGAATCTCTGGCTGGTGGGATCTGCCCAGAAACATCCCTTTGGGGACTTGGAGAGACAGAGAGAGACTTCCAGACCCCACAAGGAGGACAAAAGCAATGGAGAATTGGCAAGTGGTTGCATGAAGTTCATTCAGAGGCCACCTGCCACTGTAACTATAGCAGCAGCGGGACTGCAAACAGGAAAGGCCTTATCTGTAGGCTATTTTGTTTTTTTGGACTTGGGCACTCAGTTGAACTACCTTGGGAGAACTTGGGATAGAGTGCAGAAGCATTGTCTAGGGCCCCAGACTGAACTGCTGAGCCAGAACAGAGCTAATATTGTTAAGCTGTGGGTCACCAGCGCAGCCATTGTGGGAAAACTGCCCCTGCAGGCTCCACCCTCAGGGTCGCAGAGCAAGGATCAGCTGGGAGACCTTGGGTGAGTAATCTATTGACTGAGCAGCCCAAAGGCAGGGACTGAAACACTGGCGCAGAGCAGAGATTTCAGTGTTTGGCAGTAACAGGGCTGCCTTACAGCCTTGGCCCTCAGGGGCATTGAGTGAGACCAGTTTTGGCACACTGTATAAGTGGGCAGCCACTTCAGGAGAGATCCCAGCGACAAGTGCTTTCATGGGAAGGCTTCTGCTTAGCCAAGTTTAACAGTTTAAAGTGTCTTTTAAGTGGGCTGAGGAGAGATTTGGGTTCTCAACCCAGTAGGGTATGAGAAATCAGCAGAGGCCTCCAGTCACCATCTTGTACAGCTGTATCAGCATTGTGATTAACATCTTATACCCCAGAAGACCACCTGTTGCTGCCCAGACAATATTCAGCATTTGCATATCAGTAAAAGATTTGATTTCTTATATATATATATATATATATATATATATAGAGAGAGAGAGAGAGAGAGAGAGAGAGAAAGAGAGAGAGAGAGAGAGTGCTTTGGGTTTGTTTTTGTTTTTTTTAAATTTTATTTCAACATTTTCACTCTAGATTTTTCTTTCTTTTTTCTTTTTCTTTCTTCATTTTTCTAGTTTAAATATAATTTTCCATTTTTGCCTTCTTTAACAATTAGAACTTCATTTTTGCTAGTGTTTCTACCCCTATTGTTTGTTTTTTCCCCTAATTTTATCCTGTAAAGTTTTCTATTTGCTTGTTTTGGTCTGATTTATAGCATTTTTGCTTTTCCTATCTACTTGGTGCAATTGGGATACTGTTTCTGAACAAGCTGACAAAGAACTGCTGACCTCAAGGGAACCACCCAACCGAGCACCCCCAGAGGTTGGGGTTTTTAAGGTTGAGTCAAAATACCCACTGCACACTTTTATTACTCGTATCTCCCTCTTTCTGTGCCTCTATTCTCTTTTTGTCAATAGTCCCTTTTAGTAACCCCCCTCCTTTCTCTATTTTCTTTCTTTTTAAAATCTTTTTTCCCTTCTTACTGTTCAATCTTCTCATCCTTCTGGTCCTGTACCAAAAGGACTCTTCAAAACCTTAGGCCAGAAGCATGGTAACTTAAAGAGCAAGAGGAAGTGAAAGAAAAATTAGGGCAAGGAAAAAGATAAAAGAAAATACTCCTGAGGGAGAATCAGCAGAAAAATCCTGGCAACATGAAAAACCAGTCCAGTGCAACCCCCTCAAGGGACCATGAGGTAGCTACTGCAGAGGATTCCATCTATAAAGAAATGTTAGAAATGACAGAAGGGGAATTTAGAATACGGATGATGAAAACAAAGAAGTAAATGATGGAAACAATGAAGGAAACTGCTGATAAAGTGGAAAATAACTGAAAGGAAATCCAAAAACAGAATCAAATAAGAGATGAACAATATAGAAAGGATATAGTAGAGTTGAAGGAACTGAGGCAGTCAATTAGGGAACTTAAAGATGAGATCAAAAGTATCAATAGCAGATTAGACCACGCAGAAGAAAGAATCTCAGAGGTAGAGGACAAAGCTCTTAAGGTATCTCACATAGTTAAAGAAGCAGAACAGAAGAGAGAGAAAGCAGAACATTCACTGACAGAATTATGGGACTTCATGAAGCATTCAAACATATGAGTTACAGTATCCCAGAAGAGGAAGAAGAATGCCCCAGAGGAATGGAAGCCATACTAGAGAATATTATAAATGAAAATTTCCTAAATATCACCAAAGATTCTGACACCCTCCTTTCAGAGGGATATCAGACCCCAGAACACCTCAACTCAAATAGAGGTTCTCTAAGACACATTGTGATAAACCTGTCCAAAGTCAAGACAAAAGAAAAGATTTTGCAACCTGCCAGGAGTAAGCGCTAATTGACCTACAGGGGAAAATCCATCAGGGTGACTGCAGACTTCTCTAATCAAACTTTTCAAGCTAGAAGACAATGGTCGTCTACATGTACTCTACTTAAACAGAACTATTTCTAGCCCAGAATTCTATATCCCACTAAGCTAAGCTTTAAAATTGATGGAGAAATCAAATCTTTTACTGATATGCAAATAGTGAGGAAATTTGCCACAACAAGACCAGCTCTACAGGAAATGGTTTGATCTGTTCTACATGCTGACCATCACAATGGACCACCAGCAAAGTAAACACCCAGAAATCAAAGGACAGGACCTAGCTTCCACAATGATACAAAAGATAAAACTAAGCAATGGACTTTCACAAAATAAGATGAATATAATGTTACCACACTTATCAATTATCTCAATAAATGTTAATGGCTTGAATTCTTCACTGAAGAGGCACAATTTGGCTGATTGGATTAAAAAAATAAGCCATCCATTTGTTGTTTGCAGGAAACACACCTAGCCTCAAAAGACAAATCAAAACTCAGAGTCAAGAGTTGGAAGATAATTTTTCAGGCAAATGGAATCCAGAAGAAAGGAGGGGTTGTAATCGTATTTTCAGATACATGTAGATTTAAAGCAACTAAAGTCAAAAAAGACAAAGATGGTCACATCATTTTTGTCAAGAGAAAAATACAACAAGAAGACATTTCAATTCTAAATATTTATGCACCCAACTTATATGCGCCCAGATTCTTGAAACAGACCTTATTTAGTCTGACCAATTAGATATCCTATAACACCATAATAACAGAAGACTTTAACACTCCTCTCACAGAGCTGGGCAAAACCTCTAAACCATCTGTTCTCAATCTGTGGGTGGTGACCCCTTTGTAATAATAAAAATACATCTTGCATATCAGATATTTACATTATGATTCTTAACAGTAGAAAAATTACAGTTATGAGGTAGCAACAAAAATAATTTTATGTTTGGGGGTCACCACAACATGAGGAACTGTATTAAAGGGTCGTAGCATTAGGAGGCATAGGGAAGGTTGAGAACCACTGCTCTAAATAGAAATTAAACAAAGACATAAGGGCCTTAAATGAGACCCTAGAGCAACTGTGCCTGATAGACATATATATATATATATATAGAACACTCCATCCAAAAGATAAAGAATATAAATTGTTCTCATCACCCTATGGAACATTCTCCAAAATTGCTCATATCCTAAGACACAAAAAAACCCTCAACAGAATAAAAAGAATTGAAATTTTTCCCATGTATCTTCTCAGACCACAGGTATTAAAGGTGGAACTCAACTGCAACAAAAACTTTCACCCCCACACAAAGGCATGGAAATTAAACAACCTTATGCTGAATGACAGTTGAGTGCAGGAAGAAATAAAAAAGGAAATCATTAATTTCCTTGAACATAACAACAATGAAGACACAACTACCAAAACCTGTGGGATATAGCAAAAGCAGTCCAAAAGGAAAATTTATTGCTTTAGAAGCCTACATTTGAAAAACAGAAAGAGAGCACATCAACAAACTCACAAGCCATCTTATGGAATTGGAAAAAGAAGAACAATCTAAGCCTAAACCCAGCAGAAGGAAAGAAATATCCAAAATTAAATCAGAGATTAATGAAATTAAAAACACAAGAATCATTCAGAAAATTAATGAAACAAGGAGTACAAGATAAAATAGATAAACAACATAAAATAGATAAACCTTTGGCCAGACTAACTAGAAATAGAAAAGTAAAATCTCTAGTCACCTCAATCGGAAATGATAATGAAGAAATAACAACTGATGCCACAGAGATACAAGAGATTATCTCTGAATACTACCAGAAACTCTATCCCCAGAAATTTGACAATGTGAAGGAATTAGATCAATATTTGGAATTACACCCTCTCCCTAGACTTAGTCAGAAGAAATTAGTCAGGAATTTTCCTGAACAGACTATTTTCAAGCACTGAGATCAAAGAAACAATAAAAAATCTCCCAACAACAAAAAAATGCTCTGATCCAGATGGCTTCCCACCAGAATTCTATCAAACCTTCAAAGAAGAGCTTATTCCCATACTACAGAAATTATTCCAAAACATTGAGGAGGAAGGAATCTACCCCAACATGTTCTATGAAGCAAACATCATCCTGATACCAAAACCAGGAAAAGACCCAACTAAAAAGAATTTCAGACCAATTTCCACTAATGAAAATAGATGCAAAAATTCTCAACAAAATCCCAACCAATAGATTATAGCTTATCATCAAAAAAGTCATACATCAGGATTAAGTAGGTTTCATCCCAGGGATGCAAGGCTAGTTTAACATATGCAAGTCCATAAATGTTATTCACCATATCAACAGAAGCAAAAACAAAGACCATATGATCCTCTCAATAGATGCAGCAAATGCATTCGATAAAATCCAGCAATAGATATAGGTCTCACATTTCTTAAACTGATCAAAGCTATTATGATGAACCCACAGCTAACATTTTATGGGAAATTTTTCCACTTAGAACTGGAACCAAGTTGTCCTCTGTCACCATTACTATTCAACATAGTGCTGGAAGTTCTAGCCAATACAATTATGCAAGACAAGGAAATAAAGGACATCCAAATGGGAGCAGAGGAGATCAAACTCTCCCTCTTTGCTGATGTTATGATCTTATACTTAGAGAACCCCAAGGACTCAATCACAAGACTCATGGAAGTTATCAAAAAATACATTAATGTCTCAGGTTATAAAACCAATGTCCAGACGTCAGTAGCCTTTGTATATGCCAATAACAGCCAAGATAGAGGCTAATTAAGGACACAACTCCCTTCACTATACCTTCAAAGAAAATGAAATACCTAGGAATATACCTAACAAAAGAGGTGAAGGACCTCTATAAAGAAAATTATGAAACCCTAAGAAAGGAAATAGCAGAGGATATTAACAAAAGGAAGAACATATCATGCTCATGGCTAGGAAGAATCAACATTGTTAAAATGTCTGTACTTCCCAGACAAAAGATCCAGCAACAACAGAGTGATCCTGCTGGGGTCTGATCTGGGAGAGAAACCTCCCCAACTCTGAGGACAGTCATAGGCAACAGTGAAAAAATAATCATGAGGCAGAATCAACAGAAAAACTCTGGCAATATGAATAATCAGAGTAGATCAACTCCCCCAAGGTATGACAAGGTAGATATAGCACAAGATCCCTTGCATAAGCAAATGGTTGAGATGTCAGAAATCAAATTCAGAGTCTGGATAGAAAATAAGATCAGTGGAATGGAGGAAAAGATGGAATTAGAATTTCAAGCAGTAATCCAAAAGATGACCCAAAAGATGTCTCAAGAATTCAACGAATTCAAAGACAAAATGATCAAAGATTTTGACACATTAAGACAAGAAGTTGTAGCCCTCAAAGATCTGAGAAATACATTAGAATCCTTCAGTAACAGAATGGAGCAAGCAGAAGAAAGAATTTCTGACATGGAAGACAAAGTTTTCGAACACTCCCAAACTTCCAAAGAGGAAGAGAAATGGAAGGCAAAAATGGATCATTCTCTCAGACAGCTCTGGGATAACTCAAAGAAAACCAATATTCGTCTTATAGGGATACCTGAAAACAGTGAAATGGTGTCACAAGGCAGAGTCTCTTCTTTATGAGATTATGAAAGAGAACTTTTCAGACATGACAAGAGATTCTGAAATTCAGATAGCAGGCAGTTTCAGAACCCCAGCATGACCCAACCCGAATAAGACATCCCCCAGGCACATCATAATTACCTTCACTAAAGTTAATATGAAGGAGAAAATTCTGAAAGCAGCCAGATGTAAGAAATCCATTACCTACAAGGGGAAAAATATTAGAATATTAGATCTCTCTGATCAAACCTTTCAAGCTAGAAGAGAATGGTCATCAACTTTTAATCTCCTAAAACAAAAGAACTTTCAACCCAGGATCCTGTACCCAGCTAAACTGAGTTTCATTTATGATGGAGAAATTAAATACTTTGACGACATCCACATGTTGAAGAAATTTGCTATAACTAAACCAGCTCTCCAGGA
>CAUYON010109432.1:0-28949 GCA_963573935.1 Arctocebus calabarensis
CCCTACTATGAAGCTAATGTATAGCTGTCGTATGAAGGGTATAACCCAACTATAATACAAGAATATGGGGAAAGGGGCAAGGGTAGGGAGTGGAGGGGGAGGTTGGGGCGGAGGGAGGGTAATTGGTGGGGCCACACCTACGGTACATCTTAGAAGGGTACAGGTGAACCTTGCTAAATACAGAAAAATAGTTCAGATTGTATATGAAACCAGCACATTGTACCCCTTGATTGCACTATTGTACACAGCTATGATTTAATGATAAAGATAATAAAATAAAATAACTCAAATCCATTTACTTTTATATCAAGTAGATATTGTCCTGGCTGGAGCAGAGAATAAAATCCAGAAGTGGAAAACCAATATGAAAATGGTATGTGTGTATTTTACAGAAATACTTTTTTTTCCAAAATGGGGCCTAGACATTAATGGGTGGTAAATAACTCAAGCAATCGATTGTAATCTAATGAAGGCATGTACCTTTTGCCCAGGGAGCAATGTAATCTGCACATAACTGTGTATCTGAGCACAGTCTATCCCAGACCCTCTCCCCTTGCTAAGGTCAAGAATGCTTGATCTAAGGGTGTTATAAGTAGATCCCTTTAATTTTCTTTCCAAGGAAATCAAATTCATTAGAAAAAAATATTGGTTATAGTGCAAACCATTTCATTTGCATGTTTGAGTTTCTGACTTCATTTGTTAAAATTCTATAGTATGAAAATATATAAAATACACTCAGAAATACCATATAGGATAGCAATTAAAAAATAAGAGAAATAGAAATTATGGTAAAAAATTTGAATTCAAACTTCTTACATTTCTAATGAACTTTTAAAAAGTCAGAAGTCCAGTGTTAATATGAGCAGCGTATGTGGGATCTATTTGTAAGGAGACGTTATATAGATTCAATATTAAATTACAGCTGTAAAACACACATTTAAACTGATCTATATGGGCAAATCTTACATTGTGGAAAGGGCACCAGGCAAATATTAGTATTTGCAAATGCAACTGCTTTCTTTAGATCAGTAAAACACATCACTTTGCTTTTGAAATTCGGATCTGATCATGCTTCAAAGTCTTTCTCTAGGAGACTTCTCACTGGAAAGGGAAATCAAACCATTCAGGCACAAGAGAAAACGATTCTGAGATGAGATTTGAAAAGAGCCACAAGGCAGAGTCACAGGTTTAAGGAGAGAAATAACTAAAGGGCACCTCCTTCTGACTGTACTACTGACACCATCTGTGATTGCCAATTTCAGAAGGTGACAACAGAAATCTCTAACCTTCAGAGCAGCAATGGTTATTGTGCCTGGCCACATAGGAAACTATACAAGGGAGAGGAACAGAACAATGTAGATTTGGCTGCTTGATAAAGAAGGTATAGATAGATGGGGGAGGGGGGACTTTTTTTCTAGTAAGTGAGTAGGGGTCACCTACATGGGTGATGAGCTCTGGAATGTGCTAGAGTACCATTTCCACTCTCATTCTCCTCCACCCTTGCCAGATAAGTATCTGGAAAGCAAATATACATTCGCTACCTAGATGTAATGAAATGCAATTAAGAATTTATCTTTCTCTGACAATTATAAGAGCAATCTTCAGAAGAAACCATCTAAACCTACAAGGATCCTACTTTATCTTCGAGTTCCACTTTAACTAATGGTTTCTAAATTACTTGAGTGGAAAATTAAGAAGGCAAAACTTCACTTAAGGACGCATTAGGAACAAAATGTTTTTGCACTAAAACTTTCATTAAGGAAGCCATGTACACATGCATTTAAAAATACACATCTATTTCTCTATAATATAGGTAAAGAGATAAAGTAATCTGTTTGAATTATGATATCCAGAGACCAGATCCTGTTTAGACTTTTTAATGGATAAATTTAGGATTTTTTAAAATCATACTTATCCAACATTGAGTTTCAGTCCAAATCACTACATTCTTCCCTTTTCATTTAAGGTCTAAATCATTTCTGCTAAAAAAAAAAAAAAAAAAAACTATTTTGATTTTTATTGGGTAGAGATGCTACTTTATCACCATAATTGCACTGGAAAATTGGTAAATAGAAGAGAATGTAAAAATCATGAAAGCTTTCTAGATCAGAGCTCCTTAAAATTTTAGCATACATATGAATACCTAAGGATCTTGTTAAAATGCAGATTCAGAGTTTGTAAGTTTGGGGAAGAACTGAACATTATGCATTTCGAATGGATGCCAATACTGAACACAGTCCCAGGATCACACTTGGAAGAGTTCTTAAGCTCATCTTCTTTTTTTTTTTTGTGTGTGTGTGTGTGTGTGGTTTTTGGCCGGGGCTGCGTTTGAACCCACCACCTCCAGCATATGGGGCCAGCACCTTCCTCCTTTGAGCCACAGGTGCCACCCCTTAGCTCACCTTCTTTCACATCACACACAAAGAGCCATGGTTAAGCACACGGGGAAAATTTTCTGAATATACCCAGAGACTCCAAATTTCTAGGACATTTGGTAAAATTTTATCCTTATCTCTCAAGAAAGTGTGTTAGATAGCAGACTATGACTGCCGTGCAATTATAAGGAGACTCTTGAGTTGTTGATAATTTATAACAACAAAAGTAAGTCATTTGCAGAATTTACTACCTTATCTATCATTAGCAAACTGGTTGGGCTCCTGGCTACTGCTGCACTCTGGAGAATTTTAATCTACTGTTAAATATATAAATGAATTTTTGCTGCCATTTACCCTCAGTTAGCTCCATAGGATTGCCCACATAAGGAGCCGCTCATTAATAAATCAGTGCTCGAAGTGGGGAGCAGACACCCATATCTACAACTATTAATTTGAGTCTCATAAAAATGCCTAATGATTCTTTCCCCTCTCCTAGATCACTTAACGAGCATGACCTGCTCCTTCAACCTGGAAGACATTGACCTGTCCCATATGAGTCTTGGTTTCTGTCTCTGGTGGATGACAACTTCACTGAGGAATCTTCTGTTATACAGATACCCACAATGAATTTTGTTTATACCACTGAGACTGCTTTAAAGGAAACTCAATCCCTAAACTATCCTCCAAAATTGGTAAAAAAAAAAAAAAAAAAAAAATGTCTCACTCCATTCATAGAAAACAAGAAATTTAATTCCACTTATTTCTCATTTTATATCCCAAGTATCATTCAATGATTTGGGTGACACTCTGATGAGAACCACTGCTCTAACATAAGAAAATAAGAAGCCGGGTACCGTGACTCACGTCTATAATCCCAGCACTCTGGGAAGCTGAGGCAGGTGGATTGCTTGAGCTCAGGAGTTCGAGACCAGCCTGAGCAAGAGCAAGACCTCATCTGTACTAAAAAGAACAAAAATAGAAAAATGAGTGTTGTGGTGGACACCGATAGTCCCAGCTCCTCGGGAAGCTGAGGCAAGACGATTACTTGAGCCCAAAGAGTTTGAGCCATGGCACTAGAATGAGAGCAACAAAGTGAGACTCCTTTTCAAAACATAAATGAATAAAATAAAATAAGAAAATAAGATTTCCTATCACAATTGTTTTTATTTCATTATGTTTCACAGTAGCACATTGGTCTAATATACCTGTGCGCAGGTCACAGTAGGCACACACAAGAAAAAGAAGAAATAATTTTGGAAATGCAATCAACAGTGTTCCCTGAGGAAACCTCACACACAGAACACACTCTCACCTTAAATAACGGAAGTACTCAGCTATCTCTTATTAAATTAATCGGGATTGGGCAGCGCCTGTGGCTCAGTCAGGAAGGCGCCAGCCCCATATACCAAGGGTGGCGGGTTCAAACCCAGCCCCGGCCAAACTACAACCAAAAAATGAATAAATAAATAATTAAAATAACCTGGAGTTGTGGCGGGTGCCTGTAGTCCCAGCTACTCGGGAGGCTGAGGCAAGAGAATCGCCTAAGCCCAGGAATTGGAGGTTATGGTGAGCTGTGTGACGCCATGGCACTCTACCAAGGGCGATAAAGTGAGACTCTGTCTCTACCAAAAAAAAAAAAAAAAATTAATCAGGATTTTTTACTTAGATTCATCATTCTTAATGCAAAAGACAAGGAGTGAGAAATTAAAACCACCTCCTCCAAATCTTTTGTTCTAACAGTCTGTTACTTAAAACAATGGCACAACAGTTCACGTAAGATATATTTATCCTTTTCAGAATAAGGGAAGGGAGGGGAGAGGTTGGGGTGGAGGGAGGGTAATTGGTGGGGCCACACCTATGGTGCATCTTAGACAGGTACAGGCAAAACTTACTAAATGCAGAATATAAATGTCTGCATACAATAACTAAGAAAATGCCATGAAGGGTATGTTAAACAGTTTGATGAAAACATTTCAGACTGTATATGAAGCCAGCACACTGTACCCCTTGATTGCACTAATGTACACAGCTATGATTTAATAATAATAAAAAAAGATATATTTATCCTCCACCCAAGTCCATGTACTATGACTTGTATGGATGGCTATGTTACCTTCCTCCTTTTAAATTCACTGGGGTGTGGGACTGTATTTAAATTTACAAGTCAGAGTGAAATGAGGATGCCACACAGCAAAGGCGCAGCCCTGAAGACGCACATGCAAAGGTCTGCAGGTGTGTGGTCTGCGGAGTGTCCCAGGGGTTCCATTAAAACTGACCTGAGGGCCGCTGAGCAGTTGAGAACCAGGCTAAGGAAAAATGATAGACGTGAAAAGGAAAATAAAATAAGAACACAGAAATGGCAGTTTTAAAGAGAAAGAGGCAATTTTAGATGCAGGAGGCTAGACAGATATTCAATCATGCCGAAGGTTTTTCATTCTGTTCGCACCCAAATGACTGGCCGGCTGCAAGCGAGCCGGTGACGTGGGGTGAAGCTGAAGAGGCCACGGCCGTCCTCTCCACTTGCAGAGATGGACGCGTGTCCCTCACACGGTGTGGGCACAGCTTGTTCTCTCTCTTCAAATAATCACAAAAATAAACACTGGGATGCCCTAACTCCAGCCATTTCGAGCAAGTGAACCAGAGTTACTCCATTTTGTTAAGGGTTTGCCAACCATCCCTTTTGAAACCAAAGTATCCCCTGGAGCAAGCAGCGACCCTGCAAAAACAGGAAGGAAATCTAGCTGAGAGCTGCAGAATCCTGTGACAACTGAAAAAAATCTTATGGAAACCACAATCCTGTCACCAGTCTGTCTGGTCTGTCTGTGAGCAGTTTTTACACCTATAAGACCCCTCCTCATAGTTCTAACCTCACAGACATCAGTTTCTGTAAAAGTCTGCTTATGCAGGGGCTTCCCATCCCCCACTCGAAGTGCCATATAAAACCATGCACCCCTACTTCAAGGTGGCCAAGAGAATTTGAGGCATGAGCCTGCTCTTGACTGGCCGGCCTAATAAAGGACCCTTGCTTAATTGGAGCTCAGTGTGCTGGCCTTTCTCTGTAATTCCACTCGTGGTGGGGACAACAAAACAAGTAATGCCACTGGCACGAGGGTGACCCTAAGACGTGTCTCCTCCCCCATCCCTGCTCCTGGCACAGGTGACAATCTGATCCTCCTCCTCCTCTGCTCCTTCTCCAGCTCCTTGAGAGGAGAAGTCTGAGCCGAGCTTCTCTCTGCAGAATCCAGGTGGCTCTTATGATGAAACAGACTCATCACACCTCTCCACTCCACGGGAAATTCACTTTCCGAAAGGGCTGACGCCCATTCAAGAGAACTACGCAAAGAGAGGGAAAAATATGTTTATTTGCCATTTTGTGAGTTTGGCAGAAATAAAAAAAAAAAAAACCTCTCTGAAGAAACACCTCAGTAAACCTCTGCTCGGGACAGCAATTTATTCTGCTTCTTCCTTATATTTTTATTCTATTTTCACTTTAGTCGTTCTCCACCTATGCATCAATGCTACAAAATAAAAAGAAAAGAAAAGAAGAAAGAGAGAAAAGAATGAAAGAAAAATAATGGGAGAAACTTTCGAGATGTGGGCCGAATCAGAAATGTGCTTAGAGCTTTGAGAACCATATGTGAATGTCATGTGAAAATTGACCAGTGAGGTATTTTGTGAAATTATATGGTTGGATTGGTTAAAATGCAGTGCCTTTTGAATGCTGAGTCGTTGGGCATTTTCTCCTTTTTACTGAATGTCTGCAATGACTCAATGGTGTGGGCAAGAGGGGAAAGAGAGAGATTTGATAAAAATCAGTGGGCCTAGGGCTTGATTGAATATTCGAGAGTGAGGAAGGTAAAGATGAAGCCCTTAATGGGCCGCAGGCAGTTTGTAGATGAGGCGGAGGGGCCTGTGGGCCGTCTGAGTCCTCCCGCCCTTTGTGAGGTGAAGAATGAACCACAAGGCCAATTTCTCTTAGCACAAGTACCAGGGTGTGATGTTCGGTAGGGGGATATGGCCTTTGACAGGTTTCACACATCACTGCCCATGGTCCAGGTAAGGGAAGACGCCCTAACGACTGCTGGTATGGGCGCAGCGCCATCCCTGAAGTGGGACGGCATAAAGAGCTCACAAATTATGCACCTGCGGCTTCCAGGCAGAATAGCCTTCAACATCAAAAGGAGGGGAGAAAACATCAAAGAAAATTAATTCTCACTTTGCTTGGCAAGTATTTTAGCAGTCATTTGAGATGTACTGAAAATATTCCCATAGAGAATGAAAAATAATAATCTCTACACATGTGTGTGTCTTGGTCTGTATTTTAGACCAGATGCTATTCTGAATGGTAACAGAATCTCCTATGAAGATATTTCTGTATCATCTCCAGACAACTTAGGCATGGACCTCATCTTTACCTTCCTCAATCTCGAATATTCCATCAAGCCCTAGGCCCACTGATTTTTAGCAAATCTCTCTTTCCCCTCCTTATACGCAGCTTTCTAGGGGTCAGACCTTCATCGCTCCTTGCCTAGGGCTAATACATGCAACCTGCATTTCCCCATTGCAGCCCTCAGGACTACTGGCTCTTTGCTGGTTTTGTCTGTCAAGGAGCAAAAGAGGCTGCTCTCAAGCTGTGACTTGATTGCCCTCCACCCACTCCATATCATGAATCCAGGCACCCGCCTCTGTCATCTCCCCAGAGGAAAGGGCAGGTTTTTACAAAAAGTTATTAACTGCTCAGTATGTGCCAGTGTTAGCTCTCCTCACTACCCGTCCTTCAAAGTGACTTCTGTAAGGTGATTCTCTGTTGCTAGCCCTTTGCTTAAAATCCTTCAGAGGCTTGAGATCCTTGCTCTCGGGATAAAGTGAACAGAATCCTTGCTTCTAAACATAGCCTGTAAAGCCTTTTATGACATTTGCCAACCACATCCTCTTGCATTCACTCACAATTCATGCTACAGCCACGTAAAGCTGACTGTTAGGTAGCCAGCCCCTACTCCATCACTGCAGCCACAGTGCTTTCTCCCAAACTACACCTGGAATGTGTGTCTGTGGACACCCTTAGCGGACTGGAGCCATTCATGTTCCATTCATCTTGGGGCCCCAATTTTCCAGCACAGACTTTGATATCCGGCAAACCTTCAATCCAGAGTCGCTAAATTCTTTTAACCAGACATCAAAAGTTACAGATTTCTTCCTCCTCCGATGCTCCCGAGGCCCCCTCCGAAACGCCAGAGTGGGGACAGCAGACTGGAGAGGTGGCGGAAAGGATCTTGAAGACTCATCCTCTGCCACTTATATTAAAAATCTGTCAGTGAGAGGGAATGAGGAGCTTATTAGTTGCATTTACTCCACTGTGACTTTAAATGATATCCTTGTCAAGGAAAAGCACGCAGAGAATTACTTAGGATAAAATTATAAAGAAGATTCAACCGTTAGCCAAAAGTTAATGTTGCCTTCAAATACGTGGTTAACTTTTGAGTTTGCTTTCATATGATCCCTTCTCTCTCTCTCTGTCTCTCTTTCACTCATAGACTTCAAAAGAAACATGAAAGGCATAAAAACTATAAAAGAAAGGTCTCTCTGAGCAGAATATGTCGGTCCCTTGCTGCACTCATGTGTGAAACACACACAAAAACACACAGACTAAACAAAACGTCCCTGTCAGGTCAGGTTGATTTTCTTTTTTTTTTTTTTTTTAAAAATTTGAAATATTCTATTTTTTTTTTTTTTTTTTTTAAATAGGCTCAATCTGTCAAACTGGATAGAGTGCCACAGCTCACAGCAACCTCCAATTCCTGGGCTCAAGCGAGTCTCCTGCCTCCTCCTCCCAAGTAGCTGGGACTACAGGCGCCCGCCACAATGCCCGGCCATTTTTTGGTTGCAGCCGTCATTGTTGTTTGGTGGACCCAGGCTGGATTCGAACCCGCCAGCTCAGGTGTACGTGGCTGGCACCTTAGCCTGTTGAGCCATAGGCGCCGAGCCCAGGTTGATTTTCAACTAGGGTATTGTGAGAGGATCTTAGGTGTTCCATGCAAAGCTTCAAAGTTCATTCACTAAATTATTTTCAAAAGAAATTCAAAGCACAAAAAGAAAGGTATATTCTTTTTTTTTGGATCAACGTAATTCAAGTGTACTGTGGAAGTTTAACTGTACATTCAAGTGAGCCATGTGATAAAAAAAAAACCGCCGGTCTAGGTGCTCAGATGAATCAAAATCATGGCGCACACATGCTTAAAATCCTGTAGTAGTTCTATCAAATCACCCTGAGCACCACTTGCACAGTGTTCATTACTGAGGCCAATCCACCTCCCCTGCCATTACACCAAGCACCCCTTTGCTGTATGTGTTTTACTCTGCCAAAGGAAGATATTTCTACCACCTCCTGCCACTCCCTTTCCCAAAACCAAGGTCTGTCTTAAATGCTTTTTGCAATAGAAATGTCATTCCGAGTTCTACAAAGTATGGTGCTTTGATGGGGACTGCACTAGATTGTTCATCGCAGCTCAATGCACAATCATAAAAGGTGAAGTCAGACCAAGTGCCCATCAGCCCATGAATGGATTAATAAATTGTGGCATATGTACGCCATGGAATACTATTCAGCCATAAAAAAGATGGAGACTTTGTCTCTTTTATATTTACCTGGATGGATCGCAGAACATTCTCCTTAGTAAAATATCACAAGAATGGTAAAGCAAATATCCTATGTACTCAATACTAATATGATAACAATAGATAAACAACTGTATGGCCACACAAGAGAAAAACACAATTAAGTTCAAGTGGGGTTGAGGGAGATGGAGGGAGACTGGTGAGCTCTCATGTATCATACCTCCTGTAAAATCTGAACACAGTAAAGAGCTATTTAGTTTGCCAAGAGTTCTATTCTCCATGACTTGGTTGGGTCTGGTTTTACGCCCCTATGGACACAGCCTAAGTCTGAAAATCAGAGACCTCAGTCTCCAGACTCCTTTGGTTGGCTTGATAGTCTTAGGAAGAAATTAATGAGAGTTAGAGAAGATTTCCATCTAGAGTAACCGGAGAATGAAAGGATAAATGGGAAACAAGGAATTAAAAACCAAGGTGAGTTTCAAGGTTACATGTGAGCCAGAAATTTGGTCTTAAAAAACAAGGCAAATATAATGGTGCTGGAACCGGAGCTGGCACTCAGAGAAAAGCTTTCATGCAGGTTTGAAGATGTGAAGCTAAAGATCTGAAGCTTCTTGGATTCTTCAACCTGGGGTTGGACTGAACCCAGAGCCTGGGCCAGAAGTGAGGCTGCCCCAGCCAGCTAAGAGCCTTTGTGGGATTGATGTGTTAAAAGGAATCTAATGAGTCTTCACACAGAGTGGCGCAGCATGACATGGGGAAAAGGGGACAGGCTTTAGAGATGGACTGGCTCTAGAGCTGTCTAGCTTTGTGACAATAACAGGAAGTCTAAATTATCTAAGCCTTGGTTTGGCCATCATTAATTACAGATAATAACCTTGAACTGGGAGAGCTATTGTAAGAATCACGACTGGTGCACACGAAACACTTAGCTCGGTGTCTGAAGCAAAGCAGAGTCTGTAAATCCTGGGGTTCATAATTTAACACTGAGGGAAAGAAGAGTTTCCTCCATGTACAGTCTATCTGAGTCTTGATTAAAAATACCTATTTGGGGGGTCCCTAAAATCCTCACTTTAACATTCTTCCCAGATAATTCTTAAATGCCTTGCACTTAACTACCTAAGTAATTCTTAAATAAGAGTCATAAATTTGGGAATATCTGAAATAAGGCAAAGATCAAAGAAAATAAGATGTAACAGTGACAGGTAATGAATAGGAGTCAGAAGGAACACTGAGGCTTCACTATTACTGGGACCATCAAAGTCAATGACCACAGGAGTAACAGCAAGCATGATTAGAAGGGCAGGAGCAGGCGTAAAACAGATGGCTCTAGGCACTCTGTATACATCAAGCCCTTTGATCCTTACAGTTATTCCGTGAAATATATCCTATCATCATCCCCACATTTCAGATGAGGAAAGTGAAGTTCAAAGAGATCAAGAAGCATAGCCAAGATCACACAGGGAGGGTATGGTGAAGCTGTGATGTAAACCCAGGCCGCTAGAAGCATAGCCAAGATCACACAGGGAGGGTATAGTGAAGCTGTGATGTAAACCCAGGCCGCTATCTGCAGAGGACACACGTTCAGCCTCTGCACCCTGATAGGACAAGGCCCTGAAGCCTCACCCAGCTGCTACCATCAGCCCTGCCACGCTAGCTGAGCATGCTGCTGTGTCCACAGGCACCAGGCACCCCCTCCCTTCTGAATCGGATCCTCCACATACACAGCACCGCTCTTCTGAGTCTGCCCTACCCTCATGCAAACCTGCTATCTACAAGGACCAGCAGGGCAGGGCCATGCCTCTGTCATTCCACCGAGTACCCCCAGGGACCATGGAAGCCCTGCCACATGGGAAAGCTTCCATAAGCACATGTTGAAAAATTGAGGCTCTACAGTAGGCTCAGAACCCCAACTGCTTTTAGTTCTTCAAACTATACATACGTGTAAACTTTGAAACCACATTTCCCACTCGTGGAAATTCTTTCAAGCTGCCTTATATAAATGTCATCTGACTACAAAGCTTCCCAGCCCCCTGCTCCAGGCTGAGCAAATCTTCAAAGGCTCCCTTTAATGAGTGTAACTTCCCACTCAGACCCAAAGTCAGGTTCCAATGGCGTCCACTGAGTGTGGATTGTGTGCCAGGCACTAGGTGGGCAGAACGTTTCAGAGGTGCTTAATCAGCACAGATGCTCTTCCTTGACTAACAATGGGGTTGTATCCAGATGAACCCATCCGAATTGGTGACATCCCAAGTTGACAGTGTGTTTTCGACTTACAGTATTTCCAGTGTATGACAGGTTTCTTTAGACATCACCTGGCCCCGTCTTAAGTTGAGGACCATACTGAATGCTTGTACCTTCAACACCATTATAAAACTGAAAAATCTTACACAGAGGACCATTGTATTTGATGAACTCTCTGAGGTTCTAATTAGACTCTCATTGAATAAGAGCCAAACCTGAGGTGCAGATGAGCTAAGATCTTACAAGACTCAAATCCAGGGCTTCAAGGTATAACTCCAATGCTCTCTGCATCATGTAACATGGACATGGTTAAATAAACAAAGGGTTTAACGCAAAAGCATTGCAAGCTTTGAGTAAATCCAACTCTGGTGATTTACTTCAGCTTTCACGTCTACATAGCATGATAAATTAATTACAAGCTAACAGTGCCTTATATTTTTGTAGTGATCTTTACATCAGGACTGAACTTCATATGAACTAATTTTATTTTTCTAAGTTTTTTTATTAAATCATAGCTGTGTACATTAATGCAATCATGGGGTACAATGTGTTGGTTTTATGTACAATTTAAAATATTTTCATCAAACTGGTTAACATAGCCTTCGTGGCATTTTCTTAGTTATTGTGTTAAGACATTTATATTCTACATTTAATAAGTTTCACATATACCCTTGTAAAATGCACCATAGATGTGGTCCCACCAATTACCCTCCCACCAGCCATCCTGCCCCCTTCTCCCCCTCCCCTTTCCCCGTTCTTGGGCTATAATTGGATTATAGCTTTCATATGAAGGCTATAACTAGGTTTCATAGTAGGGCTGAGTACATTGGATACTTTTTCTTCTATTCTGGAGATACTTTGCTAAGAATATGTTCCAGCTCCATCCATGTAAACATGAAAGAGGTAAAGTCTCCATCTTTCTTTAAGGCTGCATAATATTCCATGGTATACATGTACCACAATTTATTAATCCATTAATGGGTCAATGGGCACATGGGCTTCTTCCATGACTTAGCAATTATGAATTGGACTGCAATAAACATCCTAGTACAAATATCCTTGTTATAATGTGATTTTTGATTTTCTGCATAGATACCTAGTAGAGGAATTGTAGGATCAAGTGGCAGGTGTATTTTTAGATCCCTACATATGAACTAATTTTAAAAGAACATTCTTAGAGAGAGATGTCAACTGATTTATTCAAATCTCTCTCTGTATGTCCTGTACTGCCTTAAATTTACAACTGTTTCCAATGTAGAGAAAAGCACATTTAAAATTTGACATGGAAAACAACAAAATGACATTTGATAGAAAGTTTTATCATGACATTAATTCATGGATGATTTCTGTTATGCTGATAATGGATGACAGAGGTTTGAGAAGTGATGAATCCAACCCTCAAGGAAGTTACAGTAGAGCAGGTTCCAATAACAAGGGCTCATTTACAGAGCACACAGTAAGCTCCAGGCACAGGGATACACCCTCGGCTATTATTACCGTCACTGTCAGTGAGGAGGGTGAGGCCGGAGAGGTTAAGCAGTTAAATAACTTACCTAGTGTCACAAGGACTCCACAGGACAGAGGCGGCATTTGACTGCAGAGACCGAGCTTTTAATCATCATTCTATTCTGTCTGTGGGTAGGATGTATTAGCTAAGATGCACTATGCAGGGGTACATTTCAAAACAACTAAGAGTAAATTAGAAATGTTTTGCCACAAAAAACCAAGTGAGGTGATGGTTATGTTAACCAGTTTGATTTAAGCATTCCACACCGTATGTCAAATCATCACATCGTACCCCATAAATACAGAGTTATGATTTAATAAAAAACTAAATGAAAAAACATACATGTCCACAAAGCTGAACTCTACCACCAGAAAGCTACAAAAAAAATCATGAAAAAAAAAGGGAATTAGGTCATCCCAAAAATATTAGGAAAGACCCTTGGAGTGGGCGGTTTCTGACAAGGTCCAGGGATTCCCCATCTGGTAGTTAGCGCTGTGGGGCGTCCTCTTCTTGACTGTGGGCTTGACTTCATGTCTCCCTTTTAATGAATAGACTGTGGAAGTCACATCCAGAGTGTGTTACAAAAAGCTGGCTCCCACTCCCACCTGTGCTCACGCTTACTCACTCTGACGAAGCTCCAGCTTTCGTGTGATGAGAAGCTCTGTGGAGAGGCTCACATGGGAAGGAACCCAGGGGAGCTTCGGGCCAACAGCCAAAGAGAGACTGGGAAGACCCAGCAAAGGACTTCCCCAAAATGGAATCCTGCCAGCAACCACCTGAGTAAACCGGGAAGCACGTTGTGGTCTCAGCTCAGGCTGCTGTAACCAAATGTCATGGACTGGGTAGTTCAAACAATAGAAATTTATTTCTCATGGTTCTGGAGGCCGTGAGGTGCAAGATCACAGTGCTGGGCAATCTGGTTCCCAGTCAGGACTCTCTCTATAAGTTTGTAAATGGCCACCTCCTGGTTATGACCTCACAGGGATGAGAGACATCATGGGCACAAACATTCAGTCTATTGCAGACACACATTCTGCTCAAGCCTTGAGAAGACAGAACTCTTGCAGGAATCCCAGAGGTCAAGGACTCCGCTCAACCGCACCTGGCATCCTGACCTACAGGAACTGTGCAGTAATAAGTGTGTATACTTGGTTATTAGGGTAACACAATAAGCACCTAAGATGGCATGGGGAGGACTCATGCAGCAAATCCATTGGACCACGTGACGCCTGAATCCTATCTCTGGGCCTTTGTCTGACTTCAGCAGCAGATGCAGTGAATGGTCCCATGGAAGCTCAGATTTACCAATGGCGGTGAGTCCCACCTGCAGCTGTGCCTCTGCTCACCATCTGCTCCTTCTGTGCCAGGACCAGTTTTAATACCACGAGACCCTTAGGCTAGAAGAGCTAGGAGTATAACATCTGCAGAGTCCACTCGCAAAGACAAAGACAGGAGAAGACGGACACATATCTAAGCTTCACTCTTCAGACACACACCTTCAGAAGTCTCTCTGCGGACTTCTCGCAGGCTGTGTTCAGGAGAACAGAGCTGCCTGGGCCACCAGCAGAATCCCTGAGAAGGTGTGTGTGGTCTGTTTTCTCTGCTCTGGTTCGCTTCTTATACTTTCTCACACTTCTTTCCCATGATCACAAATAAACTACCTGTGTTCAAAGTCTTGCTGTAAGTGCTACTTTTGGAGAAACTATGCTAATACCACACATGATCAGACTGCCCGCTGTGGCAGGATTTCAATAAACAAAACAGTTTATGGTAAACGAAGAGTGTAGGGGAGGAGAAATATGAGCATCTGTTCAGGGCATGACAAATCGTGCGGTCTTCTTGGACGGAGTTCCAAGCTTCCCTGGAAGAATTGGGTTCCTAATCCCATGGTCCTGGAGAATCAGATTACCAGGAACGGTCCTAGAAATATGCATTTTTACCGCCCATTTTCTTTTTAGCAGGCAAATTTTGCCAATAGAAGGTAGAAAAGGGGTTGGTTTGTTGGGGGCAAGCAAGGTAGAATGGAGCACATTTTGTCAACATCATGCTGATCACAAACTTCAAAATCTTTCTTAAAAGACTGGAAAGTGTGCGGAAAGCAACAGGGAGCCAGTGAGCATTTTGGAGAGGACGGTGACAACTGAGCCATCGTGAGGTGAGTGGGGAGCAGCAAAACATAAACGGATTTCCCAAAACAAGAGTTTCAGTGAGATACAATATCGGGAACCTGAAGACCCGTAAAAAGGTTATAGTTATCGCGAGTATTCAGGTGATATGTAATCGGGCTTCAGCTGAAATAATTGATTTTTAAAAGTGGGAGGAATGGCTTTTTGTGAAATAAGCCTGAAATTTGAATTAAACAGGCTCATACATTTCCCTCTGTGTGCTGCGTGCAGATTGCACTTGTAGGGCCTCTGTGCGTTTCTTTATCATTCCTGGCATGCAGTATTAATCCCTTTCTGGTAATTAATTACCATTACATTACTCTCAAAGTTATAGAATTTTCTCGGGGGAAAACTCTGCCGCATACTTAAGAAATGGATGGTTATTTATGTAGCTGGACTTCTTGAAAACATTTACATTTTTCTTTTATGATGATTAAAGCCTAATGCAAGTAGGGTTTTTAACTTAGGTTCCAAACATATTTTTATGTGTATAATTGGAAGTCTGACACTTACCTGAGTGTCAGTTTAGAAACAAAGCAGATTTTTTTTTAATTAAATCAAATCGGAACTTCATTACTACCTTAAAACAAAATGCTATAACCAAAAGAAAGAAAGGGTAAAGACTAACATAGGTTGTTTTGTTTAGGTTGAATGGATGTGTGTCCATATTTGGGGCAGAGGGATGAAGCAATTAGACAATTATTAGACACATATCCATTCAACCTAAACAAAACAACCTAATGTTAGTCTTTGCTTTATCTTTCTTTTCGTTAGAACATTTTGAATGGATATGTGTCTGTATTTGGGGCAGAAGGATTAAGCAATACCAACCAAAAGAAAGAATTCACGTTCTTTTTTTTTTTTTTTTGGCAGAGTCTCACTTTGTCACCCTCAGTATAGTCCTATGGAGTCATAGCCCACAGCAACCTTAAAGTCAACTCTTGAGCTCAAGCAATCCTCTTGCCTCAGCCTCCCAAGTAGCTGGGACTACATATGCCTGCCACCAGGCCCAGCTAGTTATTTTCTGTTTTTTATAGAGACAGGGTCTCACTCTTGCTCAGGCTGAACTCAAACTCCTCAGCTCAAGTGATCCACTGGCCTTGGCTTCCCAGAGCACTAAGATTACAGGCACAAGCCACCACGCCCAGCCTAGGACCCCATGTTCTTAAGATGGAAAAAATTTAGTACTGTTATTATTTTAATAACAAACACATATTCTCTCTTCCCTCCTTCCTTTCTTCTCCCACTCTATCTCTTCCTCCTCTCTCCTTTTCAAACTTTCTCTTTTCTTGACAGCACTTGTAAGAACAAGACAAAAGAACATCCCTCAACCTCAAATGAGATGAAGCCTCTCTCTACGTAGGGCACAAGTCCCATCTACAATGCAAGAGTGTGATCTACCAGAATATAAAGTCAACTCAATTAATTTTCATCCCAGCTGTGATGTTTACATGCTATGTGCCCATGGATGATCTTAATTAGTTACAACCTTACAAGTACCTATAAAGATTAAAATAAACATAGATGAGATTCAAAGAAGAAAGCCTGATAACTGATAAGAGCCCATAAAAATAATAATTCGTCTTCATTGATTTTAGAGGAGGGCTCTTGCTATGTTGCCCAGGCTGTGGTACAGTGGCAAAATCAATCATAGCTCACTAAAGCCTCGAATTCCTGGGTCCAGCAATCTTCCTGAGTTGCTGGAATTATAGGCATGTGCCATCGTTCCCAGCTCTCTGTCTTTATTACACCTCACATCCATGCCACAGAGGAGTTTTAATGCCATCTCTGAGCCATGCATTGGGTGTGGTGGAGATATTGGGGCACATGACTCTTCTATGGATCTCTTATTTCTTCCTGTTCACAGACTCCTCTCCGCCACCTACATGAATAATATTAAATTTCTAATAGTCCAGCACTCATTGTGTATCTGAAGAAATAGAACTGGGTTTATTCACAATACAATAAAAGAATTTAGATTGTCCCTGAATCCCTAAATTTTATTAGTGTTGAAATAGGCTTCTCTTTTTTTTTTTTTTTTTGTTGATTCAGAGGATACTTTTTCTTCATTTATGAACTTTTATGAACAGCTGAGAGGCTATTGAAATTAAGCAGTATCTTACTTATCCTTTCAAAGTGTTTCTGGACACCATTCTCATCGTCTAATTCAATTATCTTTAAAAGAAGACTCATAAGCAGGGCTTCAGAACTAAGGCAGGAGGACTTCCTGCCTCCCCCATTGCCTGAGGTCACCCAATTGTAAATGTGAAAAATCTCAAGAACCCAGAGCAAGGAGACAGATTGGTCCATTCAAGAATGAACCATTATTGAACATTTGATGGGATTAATGAAAAAAGCAATTTTAATGGAAACCAGCATATTCTAAAAGGAAGAGAAAATCCAGACAATTAGAGAAAGAGAGGGAAGGAGCTAGGAGGAGAAATGAAGGGACTCAGAAGGAAAAAGATGAGCAAAATAATTAGTTTTGGATATAGCTTATCAAGTTTAGTTAACAGCAAGAGAAATCAGTACGCTGGGGAATTGAGACAAACATGTATTTAGGGAAAGAGCCAAGAAATCATGGATAAGACTTCCTTGTGTTTATATTCTTGCAACTAGAGAACTCGGATGAACCAAGAACACAGTTGGAATTGAGTGAAATGAAATAGAGAATACACCAAAAAAAACAAAAGGCAACTGCACATCCCATCATGGCCTCAGTAAATAGACTCTTCTGTGTAAATATCATAGTAATATACAAAGGTGTATGCAAATAAAATAGGCATTATGGATAGAAAGAGTTCCGAAAGGAATTGGGAGAAGGGTCTGCACCATGCAAGGAATAAAATCACCAGAGGTGGGCGGGGGAACCTGGAGATGGAAACACAAGTTATTGTCCTTATCCTAAAAACTTGAGAATTTTTCTGTTCTACATGCACATAAATTAGGTTATAGTCAGCATGCATAATGTAAGTATTGAAGAATTCATGGCTATTGATTTAAAGATCTAGCTACATTAACAGTAAGTACATTATTTTTAATTAATAAAAGTTAGGTCATATATGTAAAGGCATGAGCTTTTATGTAAGGAGTAACTCTAATCTTCCTAGATAGAACAGGAAACATGTATGTTTTGCCCACAAACAACTGAAAAAACACACAGATGAATAACTCACTTTTTGATGTTTCAAGTTGATTAAAATATTTTTCTCAAAATTAAAATTCTTCAAAATGCAACACCAATTTTGTTAAGGAAAAAACTCAATTAAACCCCAAAGATAGAACTTTCCTGATCAGGATGTTACAAATAATTTTAACTAGAAATAAGTAGCAAAATAAACACATTTCTCTTTTTAAATACCACAAAACACTCCTCTAAAGGACACAGATATACATATATACATCAAAATATAATGAAAATAAGAAAAGTGAGGAAATACCTATGAAAATATATAGCCAGCAATTAATATTGTTCAATTACTAACTAAAGAATGATCATGTTTGTATATGATTACCACAAAATCTAGAAATACTTTGATCTATAACAATAAAGGACTAACTAGTGCCACATTCACATAAAGAATTAAAATAGACTGATAGTTTATATCTCAATTAAAAATAATTATATGACAATTAAAAATGTTAAAGGGATATCTAAAGAAGACAGACAAATATTTAACAAACAAATGAAAAAATGCTTATTGTCTGGCAAATATTAGAGAAATGCAAATCAAAGCCACCCTGAGATGTCATCTAACCCCAGCAAGAATGGCCCACATCACAAAATCTTAAAACTGCAGATGCTGGCATGGATGTGGAGAGAAGGGAACACTTTTACACTGCTGGTGGACTGTAAACTAATACAGACTTTTTGGGAGAAGTATGGAGAACCAACCCTCAAAGAACTCAAGCTAGACCTCCCATTTGATCATGCAATCCCATTACGAGGCATCTACCCAAAAGAAAAAAAATCCTTTTATCATAAGGACACTTGCACTAGACTGCTTATTGCAGCTCAATTTACAATCACTAAAATGTGGAAACAACTTAAATGCCCACCAACCCAGGACTGGATTAACCAGCTGTGGTATATGTACACCATGGAATACTATTCAGCTATTAAAAAAGATGGAGATTTTACATCCTTTGTATTAACCTGGATGGAAGTGGAACACATTCTTAGTAAAGCATCACAAGAATGGAGAAACAAGACTCCAATGTACTCAATTCTCATATGAGGACAGTTGATGACCTAGTACGTGGTGGGGAGTGGGGAAGGGGAGAGCAGAGAGAGGGAAGACAGGGTGGGAGGTAAGTGACAGTGTGTGACACAGCTTTGGGGGGCAGGCCACAATTATAAGAGAGACTTTACCTAATAAATGCCATCAGTGTAACCTGGTGTGTTGTACCCTCAATGAATCCCCAACAATAAGAAAAAAAAATGTTAAAGAAAGCATGTATAATACAATATCATACAAGGTAGGTAAGAAAAAAAGATGTATGTGTCTATGTATAAATGCAGTAAAGGGAAGACAGGGGAGTTGACAAATTTTTTGAACATATGAGAGAGTCTGTATTTTCACCAATGCTTTTATGTGCATGCATCTCCATGTGTATGGATTATGTCACTGAAAAAACATTAAATACACGAACTAGCTTCATAATTCCTTGGGTATATACCATGTTTTCCTAACAATTTGTACATATTATTTCTCAGTAAAGTCTTTGAACTTATTCCCATAAGAAAAAGCCAACCTCTGGCAGCGCCTGTGGCTCAAAGGAGTAGGGCACCGGCCCCATATGCCGGAGGTGATGAGTTCAAACCCAGCCCTGGCCAAAAACTGCAAAAAAAACAAAAAGAAAAAGCCAACCTTGCCTTGTAAGCAAAGATAGCTTCTTCCTCCTCTAATGCTGCATGATGATTTTTTAAAGAAGATAAAATTTTGAGTTAAGTTATGTATAGAGAGAGAGTCTTCCAAAGAGGAGTTATTGAAATAAAATCCTAACCAAGAGTTATTGAGATAAAATTGATAGTCATGTTTCACATCATCATGTTTAAGAGATTCATTTTTTAAAAAAGACAATGTATAACAGACATACCCATTTTCATATCTTAACATTTCTTTAAGGAAAAAACTATAGTATGTATAGCATGTTTACAAGTTACTGTGCTACAATTATCTGGGTTTTTTAAAGGAATCTGTCTCTTATCCCTTTTACATTTAAACTAACTTGGTAATAGTAGAAGTAGGTGTTAGCCTTCCTACATTGGGATTTCAGAGGCAAGATAAAAAAAATTATCAGAAACAATTTAGCACTCATTACATTTATAAAAATTATAGTGATTAGATTCAACATTTGCATATATTTGTCAAAATGTATTGATGCATAAAATTAATTTTGTGCAATTTTAATTGTGTGTTACATTTATCCCAAACGTAATTATCAAGGTATATTCTTTAGTTCTATAAATTACCATACGAATACAATGACAATAATTTAAAGTATCATCAAAAATGTGCAAATGAAGATACAGATGCTTCAAAGACAGCCTGCCTCTTATGGGCTTCATGAAGATGGCTGCATTTCCTATGCCTGGTGAGTGCAACCAGGGTTTCCAAGCATGAAGGTGGAGAGGGGAAGAGGTGACACATATGTCCCAGGGTGGGACAGGAGATGAGAAAATGTATTCCATCCATAGTGTGTTAGCACCTTTGCCTGAACGATGTGATTTGAAAAAACATATTTAATATACAAGAAAAGTTTAAATGAAGACTATGGCTAAGACATGATTTTCAACAATTTTAAAGAACTGACTTAGGTTTTCACTCAACTCGAGATGTGATGGGAAGTCAAGATGGTTGTTTGAACAGAAATGGACAATATATATAACTTCACTGGAAGGATGTCCATCGTCGCTAAAGGACAAAGGCAGTACAAGGTAGTCAGAGAATTACTACTCTGTTGCAATGATTCACAAACTTGGGCATGGCACCAGAATCACCTGCAAGGCTTGTCGGAACAAAGATTTCTTAGACCCATATCCAGAGTACCAGGTGCAGTGGGTTTGGAATAAGATCTTGATCATTTCCATTTCATGATGTTCCCAAATCTGCTGGTTCGGGGTCATGCCTAAAGAATGACTGGTCAAGTAGCTTAGTGGTCACTAAGGGACATCTGAGCTGGTGTGGTTCACTAGAATCAGACCAAACTAGAAATGACAGAAAATCTAACAAGGGCTCCATCAGAGAGAGTTTGTTTTTTTCCTGAAAATTCCAGATGGATTAGCCGATGCATGCATACACCTTGAACACTGGTTTCCACCCTTTATATCCTTCTGATCTCACCTTAAGTTTATTTCCTCCAGGAAGCTTTCCTTAACCAACAACTCTCCTGATGAAAGGCTCTTATGGGGTATTTAGCCACATGGTAACTGGAATAATTAATTACCAAGTAATTCACTGAAAAACAGGACTCAGTAGACCAAGGGGTCCCACCCATACAAAGAAGCTGTGTAGCTGCTTTCCAAGCAGTTATCTACTCAGGGAAGGCTCCTGTGATCATGTGGGAGCCCAGGAGAGAGGTGTTATGTAGGCTTAGGTGCTGGAGTAAAGGAAAAAACATGAAAAAAAACTTTGCCTGTGAGTGACAATCACTCATTTATCTCCAAAGAAAGATTGCATTCATTAATAAAGAATGGGCTATGATTGAAAAGGAGAAATCAGAATATTTATTTTTTGGAAATTAAAAAATACAATGCAGAAAAAAACAGTCCTAGTAGAGACTCAAAGATAAAAGGGGTAGACTTCAGGGCCATAGTAACAAGCTCAAAAAAGTTGAAAGAGTTTTTTATTCTTTTTTTTACATGAGAGAACTAAGGAATTAAAAAAAAGATCAAAATAAAAGAGAAAATTTTAAAACATGAATGAAAAGATCCAAGAGGCCCAGAGCTCAACTTGTAAGAGTCAGAAAAGAGGAGAGAACAGAGATAATGAGGGTAGAACAGATTCAAAGAGCGAAAGAACGAAGTGTTCCTAGTGAAAAAAAAAGTCCAGTTATAAAAGCCTCAGCCTGGAAGGACATTGTAAAGAAGAAAGAAATGTAAGACCCTCAGAACGGTGACGATGAAGATTTTAAAATATTTACAGGAGGAAGAAACCAAAAAAAACCTCAAAACCAAAATCACCAAGCATTTACCTACCAAGGAATAGAATGAGGCTGAGGCCAAGGCCTTGAAGTTCTGAGGGGAGATGTTGAACTCGGAATTCTAGGATCACTCAAATCGACAAGAGAATTGCATAAACAATTAAACCACCAATCAGGGATTCAGAAAGTTGACATTTTTTTAAGGTGGAAATTAGGAGCGAAGGTGCTAACTCCAGAGTGTTTAACATGTTTTTCTTGGGAGAAAGGCGGAAGAAAAGATGGTGGCATGAAAACCTGGTCATGTTTGACTGAATAAAAGATTTGTCACAAAGAGGAGATACAGGATGATTCAGTGGAAAAGAGTTAATCTCGCTGTAGACTTTGAGGAACGTGGATTCAAGTCCAGGTGACCTTAGGTAAGGTACATTCTGAACCTCAGCTTACCAATCTGTAAAACAAAACTAATCACATATACCACTGATGGTTGCTGAGTAAAAAGTAACATCTATGAAGATTCTGGCAACCCACAGTCCCCAACACCCAAATTATACTGGATGTTTTTATGATTCTCAAAATTAATGCAGAACTTATTACTCTATTCCCTCACTTTCGCCCAATGAACACATTTCTTCCCAAATCACAGACCTTCCTATTTAGATGGAGCAGCTAATAAAGATCACACCTGACCTGGAATAATCATCGCCACTTATTCATGATGAGGCTGCCATGGTGCACGTCACCAATTATTAATGAGAAGAGAGTCAGGCTGGTGGCTTTCTCAGAGAGCACTCCAGGTGGAAAGTCAATCAGGGAGCAAGCATCCCAGGGAAAGGACCGTGCACAGAAGCATGGGGTGTGGGGTACGCTGTGAAACTCTGTGCTTTGTACTTATCAGAGATGACAAATGAGCCTAGAATGAAATATGTCCGTCAGACTTTTAGCAGTTCAACGCTGAGCACCCAGATCTGAAGTGCAATAATTATCTATCACCGTTGAACATAATCTGGAGGCCCAGAAACAGATTGTCATTTGCAGGTTATAGTCGACATCAGAAATTCATGGGTTGTTTGTGCAAATACGTAACATACACGTGTCCTTTTCTTGAAAATGCCTGCAGGTGCTCAAAATTCAGAAATAAACCTAAGAGGGTTTGCAGGCAGTTAGAAGGAAAAACTTTGTCTCCCCTGCCCTGCTCATGAATGCGTGTGTGTGCTCTCTCAAACAAGAAAAAAAGGCTACTTCTTTAAAGGACATAAATTTGTATAAATTTATGGTATGTAAATGTAATTTTGGTACAGATAAATTGGATAATGGTGACATTAATAAAAACAATAACAGCAATTCATGGAGCATTCAATGCACGCCAAATGTGCCATCAATCTGTTTTATTTCCACATTTGATTTTTCTAAAAATTCAATGCGTTAGAAATATTTCTTTCCATTTGGCAGCAGGGCAAACCAACCAAGGCTTGAAAAGATTGAGACCTGTCCGTGGCTGGACGTAAGGCTGGATATGTCTGCTCAGAGCTTATGGCTTTAGTCCCTGCATTATAGGACTTTGTTCAGCATCTTTTAAAACAAAAGGCCATTTTTCCCAGGGTGATAAGCGAACACCAAACACAGAATGTAGTGAGTTACCTGGCCCAAAAACACCTTACATTTTGAAACATAATCTGAAACAATTTTAAATTTGTTTTATCTTTGGAACTTTGTCTTTACTGTGTTAGCGCATACCATTAAATGGTTGCAAAGTTGGTAAATAATACATTCAGGCCGAATAATAGCAGCTTGAAAGAAAAACATCCCTTGGAGACACTAGCCCTCAGACGGGACCTCATTTAGAATCACATGAGAGTTAATTTGGAAGGTACCAAAATCCTCCATCGGGAATAATTGTGTTTGGATATAAAGTAATGTGTAAGCCCTTTTCAGTTAGCTGCCGACTGTGACATTCCAACCCAATAGAACCCCACAGCACTCTTGGTCCCACTTTATTTGACCCACACTGGGATAATCTGGGGTGCTTAGAAAAAGTGGTATCTGAGCCTCACCCCCAGATATTCTGATCTGATTGGTCTGAGGTGGGTTCTAGACATTAACATCGTTTTGAAGATTCTCCCAGGAGACTCTAATGTACGTCCCAGATGCCCACAAATGTAAATGAAATGAAAGGAAGGAGAATAAAATTTAGATAATGGGTAAAATAGGAGAAAATATTCCCGCTGCTAGCTCTCTCTTGGTGTTAGGGTGATATTTCTGAACTATTAACCACCTGCTGTTCCCTAGAACTTCTTTTTCCTCCTTTGCCTGTGAGCTGGATGCATTACTATTCACTGTGTGTGAAACACGGATGGTAAATAATGGCAGGGCAGTGCCCAGAGAAAGGAGCAGGGGCTATGTTTGTACCAAGCCTGCCCAACACCCAAAACAAGGAAAGTCCCCAAAAGCAGAAGGTCCCAGGATGCATTTCTCAGATAAGGTCCCCTGGAGGCAGGACAACTCCGAGCAATAATACCAACCGCAGTAGCAGCAGCTCCTTTTTTGGTATGGGCTGAATGTTCATGCTTCCCCCAAATTCACATCATGAAACCCTAAGCCTCAGTGTGATGGACTCAGCAGGTGGAACCTTTGAGGGCTGATTACATCATAGGGCAGCCCCCACATGAATGGGACAACGCCCTTGTAAAAGCCGCCCCAGAAGACTGCTTCCCCCTGCTATCACGTGAGGTCACAGAGAGAAGACGGCGAAGCCAAAGCAGGCCCTCGCTAAACATGAAATCTGCCCCAGCTTCATCTTCAATTTTCCAGCCTCCAGAACTGTGAGAAATAAACACTTGTGGCTTTTATTTTAATAATTTTATTAAATCATAGTTGTGTACATTGGTGCAATCATAGGGCAGAATGTGCTTCATATACAATCAGAAATATTTTCATCATACTGTTAGGGATAGCCTTCATGGCATTTTCTTGATCACAATATAAAGACATTGATACTCGACA
Organism: Arctocebus calabarensis; assembly: GCA_963573935.1. Taxonomy (NCBI): domain Eukaryota; kingdom Metazoa; phylum Chordata; class Mammalia; order Primates; family Lorisidae; genus Arctocebus; species Arctocebus calabarensis. The sequence goes on from CAUYON010109432.1 coordinate 25,050, forward strand.
TTTAACAAGTTTCACCAGTACCCTGCTAAGATGCACCGTAGGTGTGATCCCACCAATTGCCCTCCCTTCACCCAGCCTCCCCCCTCCCCTCCCCTCCCTTTCCCTTTTCCCTGTATTCTTGTGCTATAATTGGGTTTTAGCCTTCATGTACTCAGCCCTAATATGAAACACTTGTGGCTTTTATTTTATTTTATCTTGAAATGTTTGGCTGGGGCTGGGTTTGAACCCGCCACCCCCGGTATATGGGGCCAGTGCACACACTACACGACCATGTTGCCCGCTTGCTGATTATTTTCTCAGGGATAGCCTCTCCCTCACTTTCCTGTGGGAAAACTCCTATTTGAAGCATAAAACACAACTTTCTCAAGAAACCTTTCTTGGGTTCTCTAATCATCCTCCTCCCTCTCCAAAAGAAAATCCCTCATTTTTACAAACGTCCAGTCCTTCTACTTCTGTGCTTTGTCATTCCTCTCCACACACATTGTTCTACTTTTGTATCTTGCATAATGGACTTTAATTTGTTGGCACGCCTTTGCTATTGCACAGGAAATTCTTTCTAAACAAAGTGTTCTGACCTCACGTGGTCCTTCACCCATTGCAAACATCAGTAACTTTGGACACAAGTTATATAGTTCTGCTTTTTGAGAATTTTTCTATCTTCCTCTGACCTTACCAAATTTGACTGTATATGAGCTTCTGTCCTCCAAAAGAACAATATATTGAACACCTACTATGCCCTGGGTGGTTTATTTCTTCACACTTAGGCTCACAAGAATACAGGGAAAAGGGAAAGGGAGGGGAGGGGAGAGGGAAGGATGGGTGGAGGGAGGGCAATTAGTGGGATCACACCTTCGGTGCAAGATTAGCAGGGTACTGGTGAAACTTATTAAATGTAGAGTATCGATGTCTTTATATTGTGATCAAGAAAATGCCATGAAGGCTATCTCTAACAGTATGATCAAAATATTTCTGATTGTATATAAAGCACATTCTGCCCTATGATTGCACCAATGTACACAATTATGATTTAATAAAATTATTTTTAAAAAAAGACTAAGTTTATTTAAGAGTAACTTAAGTGACTTCCTCACCGATCTTCATCTCAGGATAATCTTAAATAACTTTTAGTTTATTTAATTTACCCTTAAATACACTTCTGATATTAATATCTGTTCCTAAACATCTAAATGTATATAGATTTTTCTATTTCCTTTAAGCCCTAAAATTTAGAAATGTTTGCAATCTATTGCTCTCATTTTCTCATTTCCTCATATGCTCTTCCACTTCACCCCATAGCAACTTAGTGGGATCTCTTTGCGTCTGTTGAGCGCCCCCTCAATGAGATCAAGGGCTATGTCACACTCATCTTCTTTCTTCCTTCTAACCTGCCTTGAATGAATCTGTATCAGGTGAATGAGCAAATAAAACAAATGAATAAATGCAGCTCTTCTTTTCCTGATGATGTCAAAGTTCTTGGAATACAGACTTATGATTTAAATCATTTTTGTTCCCAATAGGAAATACTGCCTTAGAGATGCTCAATAAATATTTGTTCAATTGAATTATTAAGTGTTTTAACTGTCGATTTCCATGAGTTAATTCCATAGGATGTGGGATATAAGTTATGAGGACCTGTCCCAGAATATCAAAAAGCTTCAAGATTAGAGATCATAGCTCTTGATTCAGGACCAAGAATTTACTCCAAAAAGTCACTCAGCCGCTTTAAATTATATATGGTCAGCTCCCTATTATACGGCATAGTATTAACCTAATGCATTATTCATGAGAGACTTGATTTACTGTCCTCCTCTGATTCCCAGCTGATTATCGCATTGCCAACATCAGAAATAACCCCGAAGAGCTTATGGACCAAAGGGTCATCACAGTAGGTGAGCAAATGTCCTCGAAAAGAATAATACATTGAACACCTACTATGCGCTAGATATTATGCTGGTGGTTTATTTATATACTCTTATTTTCAACAAGACTTTAAGATAAAATTCTATTATTATAATTAAGGGGTGGGTCATTATATAACGAGATTCACTGAAAATAGAGTGCTGTTAGTCTTGTTCCGTGTGCCCGGGATACCATATGCTGGATGGAAAGTGCTCAGTAAACAGGGACTGAGTGAAACGCGGCCATGAGGAAGCCAGTGATGAAGGAGCTGGGGTGAAAACCCAGATTCCTTTCCTTTTTCCAGCATGTATCTTCTATGGTCTGTAGCTCAAGGTAAACTGATCCTTGGATCAGCATCATCAGGGTGTTCCAGGAGATTATTAGAAACACAGAAACCTGGGCTTGCCCCACAACTACCGAATTAGAACCTGCACCCAACAAGAATTCTATGTGATTCTTGAGCACATTGACGCTTGAGAAGCCCCATTCTGGGACATGTTTTAGCATACACATCCAAAAGCTGCAACAATTATTTTACTATTATTGGCTATTTTCTCTCATGAAGCAGAATTGAAAATCAGGGATCAATGGCTGATAATCAGGTATATGATCAATAGAGCACTGAGTTGGGAGCACCCAAGTGCCAGACGCCGTGTCAGCAGCCAGAGACACGAGTCTCTATATGGATAGTTTCAGTCTCTGCCCTGAGAGAGTCCCCAGGTCAGTGCAGGGATTTGGCAGGATTTGTAATCTGGGACCCACGGAATGACGACCGCACCTCCTGTGACCCGCTCTGTCACCACACACATTGCATTTTACATCATTCACTGGGGGTGGGGAGCTGCAGACAAAGGCACAGTTTTCAGGTATAAAAATCTATAATTTTATCAGATTTATAAGAATAACTAAAATTCTTTTTATTATCAGAAGTAAAAATTAGAAATAGGCCACGATTGTGGACGCAGATAAAAATCACTTCATTTTATTATAACATATATAATACATACATAATTAACATATACTTTGTACATATAGTCTATATATTATATACACCTTTAAATTTATATGCACAGGAGGACTTCCTAGAAAGTATCCAGTCATTGCTTTTGTAATTTTCATATTGCATGACTAGAAACTTTCCAGTCAGCCCCTGTATATATAAATATATGTTCTTGTCATATCATATTCTATAGGGATATACAATGTGTATAATATTATATAGTTATATAATATATAGCTATATATGTTATATTATATAATTATATAATATATATTTACATAAAACATGTAACATAGTTATGTATACAAAATTTAGAATGGTAATAATTTCTAATTGTCACAGTCACTTAAGTAAGTTCATAAAAAGGACTTACTATAGGACCTGGCAGGTAGTAAACTCTCTATAACTATTAGCTATTACTGATATTGTGTTATTAGTCATGAGGTCTAAAGGCTAAATTGGAATAGATGTTCAGAGAGTATATATAATTCTTACACAGGCACATGAACATTGACTCTATTACATGTGTACACATATGTGTGCGTTACATATATATGCCTGCAAATACACACATGGTCTCCGTAGTTGCATTCATTTCAATTTCTATTCTTTCTACTTCTTTTGCTAAACTTTCTGCATGTGCCCTAACAACTCACTGCAGTTCACTTGTTGACTGTAGTGCTAACCCATATGCCTCTAAAGTACTGGAGGAGCTACTTAAATCCAAGTACCTGATTTTTTTTTTTTTTATTGTTGGGGATTCATTGAGGGTACAAGAAACCATGTTACACTGGTTGCATTTGTTAGGAAAAGTCCCTCCTACAATCATGTTTTGCCCCCAAAAGGTGTGGCACACACCAAGACCCCACCCCCTCTCACTCCTTCCCTCTCTCTGCTCTTCCTTTCCCCACCCCTCCCTCATTCTTCCTCTCTATACTCTCCCCTTCCTTCACCCCCACTGTGTCAATAATTGTCATTAATTGTCCTCACATCAAACTTGC
>CAUYON010109434.1:0-21265 GCA_963573935.1 Arctocebus calabarensis
GGCGGGGGGGGGGGGGGGGGGGGGGGGGGGGCGGGGGGCCCGGGGCGGGGGGGGGGGGGCCTGGCGGGGAAGGTGGTGCCTGGAGGGGAAGGTGGTGCATAGACGGGGAGGTGGTGCCTGGAGGGGAAGGTGGTGCCTGGAGGGGAAGGTGGTGCATGGAAGGGGAGGTGGTGCCTGGAGGGGGAGGTGGTGCCTGGAGGGGGAGGTGGTACCTGGAGGGGGAGGTAGTGCCTGGAGGGGGAGGTGGTGCATGGAAGGGGAGGTGGTACATGGAAGGGGAGGTGGTGCCTGGAAGGGGAGGTGGTGCCTGCAGGGGGAGTTGGTGCATGGAGGGGAAGGTGCCTAAATCACCGTTGCAATGGCTGTTACCTTGTACACAGGCTGCCATGGTAGCCAAGGATCCCTGTGAACCTCAACACATGGCTGTGCCAAAACCTGTGTCAGCCCTAGCCCCTGGGGGTGGGGGCACTATAGGATCCCTGGCCCTTCAGGGTCTCAGGCTCCTGGACTTGGAAAGAAGATCCCAGTTTCTCTCTGCCTATGTATTTAAGTTTGCATAATGCATTTAGACATTGTTCAGATTTGCCAGCTGACTTGAAGAAAGAAAGAGAGAAGATTTCCATTCCTAGGACAGCAGGTCAGGGGTGAAGGTGGGGAAACCCTGACCTAGGGGGATGGTATGGACGGGACAGAGACGTTGGCACAGAGCTAGAAGATACATCTAACGGCTGACAACATTACAGACCAGGTCAAGATAAGTGAAAATACAGCTCAGCTCAGGCAGAGGGGGCAGGAGAACAGGGAGGAGGCAACCTCACGACACACAAAAAGCCACATGGCAGGGATCATGTGGCAAGGACAGAACCCAGCTGCAACGTGTAGGCCCTGCCACATCATAGGTGCCCAGTAGATGTCTGGAATAAATGAACAAAAGAAGGAAGAAAATAAGGAGACAAAGCCCCAAGCCTCTGTAAGGCAATCTTTCAACAAGGTCTCCAAGGTCTCCTCCGGTCCCCTGTCCCTGGAAAGACTATGAAAACATGTCTGGGGGCTAAGGCACTATGGAAGGACATCATAGGTTTCAGCACAGATCAGAATAAAAATGAAAATGTGGAAGGCTCATCGGGAAAGAGGTATCTTCCTCAGCACCAAAGCCTTCAGACACTTTTCCTCATTCTAAGGGCAAATGACAGCATTTCACTGTTCCCTGTCATCTTCAGCAGTGTATACTGGACACAATTTTAAGCTTTTCTTGGAATTGACGGTTATTCTCTTTCTCTCTCTTTTTTTTTGGCCAGGGCTGGATTTGAACCTGCCACCTACTCCTTGAGCCACAGGCACTGCGTGGGTTATTCTCTTGATCATCCACCACGTTCTGTGCCTTAACCTTGTGATACCCTGGTGGTTACTAAAGACTGTGGTACTGTTTGTCCTTGAACTCAAGGACCTCAGAATGTTCTCCTCTCACATTATTCGCCTTTCTTTTCATATAGGCTATTATGGGATATTAAAAAGAGATTATGTTTCCCAGTAAGTGCTTGGCTTGAGAGGGAGCAGTCCAGGAGGCTGTGAGTGGCGGTGGCTGAGGGAGTGGAGACAAAGCCAGGGACCAGGGAGCTGCCATAGGATATCCGAAAGGAGACAGTCAGCCTGCAGATGCCTAGGGGCTCACTGCAGGGTGAGTAGGAAGGGAGAAAAAGCTCCCGACCTTCCAGAGCCAGGGGCTGTGTGCAGTGACTCTGAGGAGCTCCAGGCCTGGCAAGCTGACTTCCAGCTGCATAAAGCCCAGGTCTGCTCCTGCCCTTTATCCCTCCTCCCTCACCTCTGCGTCCCAGGCTTACCTTCTGTGCCCTGCGTTTATCAGCTCTTTGATTCTGGTGGTAAATCCGGCTAAAGTTGGAAACGATCACAGGAACTGGCAGGGCAATGACCAGGACGCCACTCAGGGAGCAGATGGAGCCGAAGATCTTCCCTGCAATCGTCTTGGGCACCATGTCTCCATACCTGAGAGAGAGAGAGTGTGTAAGGGAGGGGCCCCTTGGAGAACAAGTCAGGCTTCCCTGCCCATCATCCACCATTCACATTCAACAACTGGTCAGAGTGCCCACCATGTGCCACGTATGATATGACTTGCTGTTTATGTTCACAGCGTCAACATCCTACAAGGAGAACACCAGAAACTAAGTGAATGCATAAAATAATTGGGCCTGGTGCTTGTTTTCATGAAAAGAATGGAGATAGGTGCTGTGGCAGGTGGCAGGTGGGCAAGGAAAGGCTCTCTGAGGAACTAACATTTACCTGAGATCTGAAAGTCAAGGTTCCAGCCATGCAGAACAGCTGGGGACGAGTGTGTGCAGCAGAGGTGACAGAAAGCACAGAGGCTCTGAGGGAGCCGAAGAGAGGCTGGCTGTTCTGGGAATTGTCAAAAGGCCAATCGTACTGGTCATACTTGCAATAGGGAGAGTTACAGCAATGGAGGTAAGGGAGGCAGGCGAGGGTCAGAGCCTGCGGCGTCCAGTGGGCCATGAAGAGCGTGGATTTTATCCCGTGAGGCGCCATGGATGAGCTTTCAGCAGCCGAGAGACAGGATCTCATTCAAGAAAACAATAATAAATAAACCCACCTACTATTCATGTGGAGATTTATAATTTATAAGGCAAGATTTATAATTTAAATATTTTTAATATTTTTTTTTTTTTGAGACAGAGTCATGCTCTATTGCCCAAGCTGGAGTGCTGCGGCATCATCATAGCTCACAGCAACCTCGAACCCGTGGGCTCAAGCAATCCTGCTGTCTCAGCCTCCCAAAGTGCTAGGATTATAGGTGTGAGCCACTGAGCCCTGCCCACAAGTCATTTTTACGTAGTTACCTATAGGAGCCCCACAAACACTGTGAACTTTGTATTCTCGTCCCCACTGAACAGGTGCAGGGACTGAGGCTCTGAGATACTGCGGGGACTGTGCTCATTTGCTCATCTGGGATTAAACCCTCTCCTCTTGCTTTTATCTCTTTTCCACTAACCTTACTATCTCAGAGGTTCCCATGACCATGAGCTCCGACTCATAATCTGTGAAGCCACTTTGGAACAGTACCTGCTCTTCTCAGAGCTCGGAGAAACTCTCTCAAGTACTTCACACCCTGGCAGCTGCCCCCTGGGACCGGCTTGGCCTGGATCCTGCTCAGTTCTGGGCAGGCAGGCCAGAGCCTCTCTCCTCCAATCAATAAGACACTCTCCACTGTGGTTAAGTGTTTAGTCTCCTCTTTATTGAGATAATTTAAAGGGCTTATTAAGCAAAGAGCTGTGATGACTCCTTTGGCCAAAGCCAGGAACACCATCTCCCCCGCCTCTGTGCTCTTTGGGTGTCTGAAGCCAAAATAAACTTAGGATGTCCAGGAATTGCCGCTAAAACAGTGAGGTTCCAGATGACTTGTCCTGAGGGGACCCAGGGGTCTTGGATCTCCAGAGAGGATGTGGAAGGGGATGGGACAAGTTGTTTCACTTACCTCCTAAGGGCTTTGTGGAGGCCATGGCAGAGGCTGACAGGTGTCTGGTGAATGGATGAACCATCTCACTGAAGCCTCTCTAGAGCCTGTGAAGTAGGCTCCTGTTGTGAGCTGTCTCTTTCTCTCTCGGTGTCAGTATTCAGGCCCTTTTCCTGGCTCAAGCTGTCTCAGATGTGCACTACCATTGGGGCCCATAAAAGCTCCTTCTGGATCTTTGTGGCTGGAATTGCCTCCTCTGCCGTGGTGCTCTGGAGAGGCTTCCAGGGCAGTGGTTGAGAGTATGGATTCTGGGCTTAGATGACCTGGGTTCAAAACCCACCCAGGTTCACCATAAAATCACTGTGTGACCTTGGGGAACTGTTATTCTGGGCCTCAGTTTCCTTGTTTATGAAATAAAGATAATAATAGTCACCTATGTCATAATCCTATTGCGAGGCACCCAGCTTTATAAAGGCTATTACATTTACCTAGGCATTTTGGAAACCATAGTCTCCATCAATGGGAAACTCTAAAAACACAGAAGGTTGTTCCAAGTTCAAATAATCCTCATGATGATGAAAAGGGAACTTTCAGCTAGCATGACTAAAAGGGAGCCAGTGGGCACGTGGCCATAGATGAAACGGAAGTGTGGCAGGCTCATGCAGAATGGTGCATTTCAGAAAGACTAGGATGGTGAAAAATGCTAAGGACAACAGAAAGATTGTTTTATCCATTTGAAGAAAGAAGGAGGAGGGAAGACATGCCTACTGCTGGGACAGATGGCTCTGCTGGTGACAGATGACAGAGAGAAAGAGGAACAACTCCTCTCCCCGGAGCTCCGCTGCCTTCTCCACCAAGAACGTGCTGCATCTTGGAGAGGCTGGGACAGATGAGAAGGATCAGGCATCGGGAGCTCCAAGTAGGAGATGGGAGCCCAGACAAATGCCCAGCTGAAGTCAGTAAATTTACACCACAGGTCCACGTGAATCTACCCCAGGAGACAGGAGGTATGTGCACACTGGGTTGTAGAACCACTGCCCGTGATCTTTGAGAAATCATGGTTCAGCAGAAGAATAGCAAGAAAACAGCTGTATTGATATTTGTAAAGAAGAGAGAGGAGGTCTGAGAAACCACAGACCCATGGGCTTGGCATCCATCAGTTCTGCCACCTAGTTTCTGGGAAAATTCGAGAGCAGATTATTAAGGAGACAGAGTATGAACACTTGGCAGGTAGGCTGTATTGGTTCACTATGCACACATTTGCTACATAACCTTATTTCTTGTTTTGAGAGTAAGGTTAACTGGCTGGTGGATCAGGAGGCTGCTACAGATCCACTGCAAGATGTGTCCCTGTCCCAGTTTTTAAATCCATGACAAGCTGGAGGAGTGTGGTATGGGTAGCAATGTGGTTAGCCGGAGTTGAACAACCATCTTTAATCTTCCCGCACTTTGTAAAGATTACCAACAGTAGACCTCTGCAGCAAACGAAGTTCATGGTTTTTATGTTGGAAGGGTCTCCTTTAGTGAAGAGCAAATAAATACGTGAGATAAATAATGGATTTCAAGTTAGGTCTCCAGTAGTTATGTTCCAGGATTTTCAACAACTTGTATAAAGCCAGAGGGAGGCAGCATGGCCTAATGATTGAGAGAGGACAGTGGCTTCAGACCTGGGTTTGAACCCTAGCCCCACATTACTTACCTAGTTAAGTGACCATGGACAATGTATTTAATTGGAGCCTTTATCATCTATAAAATGGGTTTTATATCCCCAGGCTGTTGCCATCATTAATTAGATAATTCACCAGAAACACTTGATTTAGTGTTTGTGTAACTGAATTCTCCAGAAACAGCCACTCTGGCGGATACCTATTGTTCTGTCTGTTGATAGTTTACTCCATGTAGGAGCTGCAAATTCCTACAAACCTTTCCTGATGCCCCCCACTTCCACTAGCCACAGTTATTAATAGGAAATTCAAAATAGGGCATCTGACCTAAGCTAGGTCAGTGAGTTCCTTTCCTGGATTTATTTTTTTAAAAACTTTATTGATATACAATTTACATACCATACAATGCAACCATTTAAATTGTACATTTCAATAGTGTTTAGTGTATTCACAGAGTCTAATTTTAGAACCCCTAAAATAAACCTTACACCCATTAGCAGTCACTGGCCATTCCATACCCCAGTCCTTAGTCTTTTTTTTGGCCAGGGCCAGGTTTGAACCGGCTACCTCCAGGACATGGGTCTGGCACCCTATTCCTTGAGCCACAGGCACTGCCCCCCACTCCTCAGTCTTAAGCAGCCACTAGTCTACTTTCTGTGTCCATAGGTTTCCCTACTTTGGACATTTCATATGAATGGATGGCTTTCTGTGTCTGACATCTTTCACTTAGCAAGATATTTTGGGGGCTTGCCCATGTTACAGCATGTGTCACACACAGCCAAAAATGCTTCATTCCTTTTTATGACTGTGTGACATTGCACACATCGTATGGACACACCACACTGAGTCATTCATTAGTGACAACATTTGGGTTGTTTCCACATTTTAGCTATTATGAACAATGCTGCTGTGAACATTGGTGTGTAAGTTTTGGTGTGGACATACATTTTCTTTTCCCCAGGAGTCATATGGTTACCTTGTTTAATAGTATGAGAAACTGCCAAACTGTTTTCCGAAGAGGCTGTACCATTTTACATTCCCATCGGCAATGAACGTGGAGTCCAATGTCTCCTCATCTAAGACATTTGTTACTGATTCTAGCTATCCTGGCGGGTGTGGGTGCTATCTTGCCATGGTTTTTATTTGGATTCTCCTGATGGCTAATGAAGTTGAACACCTTTTCTCATTCCCTGAATTTTGCCTTTGGGACCAGATCGATCTCTTTCAAAGAAGTCGAAGCTTCAAGTGAAGCTCTCGAGCTGTTGGCAGCCATGCTTTCTGCCATGGGGAAATGCGACGTAGTTGGGGTGGAAGAAAGCTGGCACGCAGAAACAGGAGAGAGGAGGAGAGGACAGTGGTGGAACTTGAGTCCCTGGTCTAGTGCTTACCGAGGACCACCTTTAACCTTGACTGACTTTCTTGTGGATTGGTTGTTCCATTACCCCTTTGCCTCTGTCTACTAACAAATTGGTATTTTGACTTAACCTTCTTTCATTTGGATTCCATGATGATGAGGAGGAGGAAGCGGAGGAGGATGCTACTGCTGATTATTTTAAAGTAAGTTCTTCAAATTTCTAAAGGACACAGCCACTCTGAATTGGGGTCTTTAGGAGTCAAAAGGATTTTTAACAAGATGTAATCATGGGTGAAACCAACCATATTAATTTTAACAAAGATAAATTACAACACCAGCATTTTGATTCAAATAATCAACGACTGGTATAGCTGATGGGCGAGACCTGGCTTAAAGAAGTTTATGCTAAAAATCACTGGAGAATTTAACCCCAACATGGGCCACCAGTGTAATAAGCCTGCTAAACCTTCCATGTCATCTGAGGCTGGATTAATGGGAGCACAGTGTCCAGAAAAAGGGAGCGAGTAGTCACATTGCTCATTGATGCAGACCATTGCTAGGCTCCTATGTCAAGTTCTGTGCACTAAATATTCTACAGGACATGAATTAACTGGATCCTGTGCAGAGATGGAATGTCACAATAGTGAATTGCCTGGAAATCCTCCCAAGGGGAACAATCCAAGCAACAGATATTTGTTCTGACAAAGAGGGGATGGAGAATGGAAGAATGGAAGAATGGAAGGGAACGATGTACTGCAGCCCGTGCTCTGTCTGCCTCACTGGGTCTCATAAAAGCCCACCCTACCACGTAGGGTTGACCCATTTGGAGGAGCTGAAGTCCAGAAAGGACAGTAACTTGTTCAGAGTCACTTAAGCAGTCAGAGGCGGAACTACTGGGGCTGGAGTCCAGGTTGCTCTCCATCGCCCCTGCTCCATCCTGACATCCTGCTCCTTTGGGTGGGGGGGGGAGTGTGGGTGGGGCATTATTGTGGAGGAGACATGAGGAATCTTCCGGAACCCATCCCCTTTTCTCCATCTCTGCTACTTCAGTGGCACTGTGGTTAAAAGAGTGGACTCTGAGTGCCAAAATAATCAGGGCAAATCCCAGCTGTCACTTGTTAGTGGGGTGACTCTGGGGCATGATACTTAAATTGTATGTCTTCAGCTTCCTTGCATTGATAAAATAATAGCACCTACCTCACAGAGTTGTTGTGAGGGGTTAAATGAGATGCTATTTTAAAACTGCTCAACCTGGCACACAGTAAAAGTTTTGTGTTTATTATTTATTTATTGAGACAGAGTCTCACTATGTAACCCTTAGTAGAGTGCTGTGGCGGCACAGCTCACAGCAACCTCAAACTCTTGGGCTAAGAGATTGTCTTGCCTCAGCCTCCCAAGTAGCTGGGACCACAGGCACCTGCCACAATGCCTGGCTATTTTTTGTTGTAGTTGTCATTGTTTAGCAGGCCAGGGTTGGGCTCGAACCTTCCAACTTCAGTGTATGTGGCTGGCGCCCTACCCACTGAGCTATGGGCGCTGCCTGATAAGCATATTCTTTTTTTTTTTAGAGACAGAGTCTCATTCTGATGCCCTCAGTAGAGTGCCATGGCGTTACAGTTCACAGCAACCTCTCGGGCTTAGGCGATTCTCTTGGCTCAGCCTCTGGAGTAGCTGGGACTACTACAAAGCCCCCTACAAAGCCCAGCCATTTTTTTCTTACTACATTTTGGCTGGGGCTGGGTTTGAACCTACCACCCTCAGTATATGGGGCTGGCGCCCTAGTCACTGAGCCACAGACACTGCCCAATAAGCATATTCTTAAAATGCAAATCTGTGCATGTCTTTTCCCTGCTCAAAGCACTTCGATAAATGTTTGCTGAATGTGTGAGTTAATGAGTAATTAGCTCAATGTTGTTGCAAAGACTACATACTTGTTGCACAGTAAATGTTCATTAAACAGCAGCTAATTGTGAGTATAATGACCGTGGTGCACAAACCCTTGCTTGTCCCACGGCCCTTTCTGGGGCCAGCCTGGGCAGGAGCACAGAGGTGGGGGAGCTCTCGGTGAGTCAGTCCTAGTGACATCTACGGCTTATTTTTTTCTGTGGAATTTTGAAGAAAGAGGAAAAAGAAAAGAAAAAAACCAGAAACCTTGACACAGGAGCCTAGAAAAAGAATGTAAATCCACCATCTTATTTCCTTTTTGTCTTTCTCCACTCATGCAAAAATAAGGACTCCCTTCCATACCCCGCTGTGGCTTTGTGTGTGGGGATAGTAAGGGCCAAGAAAGCCTTTCTTGGAGTTGACATCCCAGGCATGGTAAGCTGCGAGGCCTACCCCAGATTGAGAGGCCCCACCTGGAGGCAGCTCTGGGCTCCTGCCTCTGTGTCTCCCTCTCTCCCAGCACTCTCAACACTGCCCTCGGTAATCCACAGTCATGTCTAGGCTGAGGTGGGAGCAGAGAAGCTTACCCTCCTAGTATGGAAGGCTAATTAATTTGTATTAGGGCTTAGGGATAATTAAACTTTTTATCTGAACTTAAGCTGCACAAACCACCTGCCTTGTACAATTAATTGCTCCCTTCATTTCCTTCTCCAGGTGCCAAGAGATAAGTGCAAGCCAAGTCCCTTGGTCCGATTCTGCCTTGGGGGCTGGCTGTCTGGGGGGCTGTCTGCTCTTTACTGGGGACCAGGGCACTGCCCACTTAGGGCCCAGCTGCTGGGAGCTGAGCTGAGGAGATACATGCTCAGTGAGTTCCTGTAAGGGCAATGTCTTAGGCTTATTGTCACATGCATTCCTGCACCCAATTTCTCCACTGGGATGCCCCAAACCTGGCTTCCTGGAGTCCCCAGTGTTGGAGATGAGGCTGAGGCATAGAATCTGTCGCATTGAGTAGGGTCAGGGTGAGGAGAGTTCTCAGAGCAGGCTGGGCCACCACCGTGAGTTCCAGGGACTCAGACCCCTGTTGGCCCTCGATGTCCGGGGGCAAAGGACAGTGGCAGACTGTCGTGGGGGACGCCCGAAGCACCAGCCTGGGCTGAGAACAACAAAGGCTGGGCTTTGACCAACACCTGCACAGCCTCTTTTCAGTCCAAATCCCCTCCCCTGAGGCAGCACGCTGTAACTTTCTTTTAAACTCTTACACTGTGTCAGGCACTGCACATACTTTATTTTGTTCTCTTGTATCAACAACCCTAAGAGGAGATACTAATATTATGCTGATTTTACAGATGAGGAAACTGATTAAGTAATGTGCCCCAGGTCACTTGGCCAGCTAGTTGCATAACTGGGACATGGACCAGGTCTCACTGACCCCAAAGTCCCTATGTGTAACTACTAACTACTAGTTACAGTGGCCCAAAGCTATGGTCCTCATGGAAGCACCATGGTAGGTGGCAGTCCTGGGGAGAACAGCGAGGAGAAAGCTTCAGAGGTGAATAGATCTAGGGTACCAGCCTCACCACAGTACTGTTAGTAACTTTAGCCTTTCACTGTTGATTCTCGGGGTGAGGGGCTTAGGAAGTGAGATGAAAGCTCCGGACCATCATCCTTTCCTGAAAAGATGGGTGGCATTTTGGAGTTTTGAAGTTTCTCTGAAGAGCCAACTGGGCGTGGGAGGAGATGAGGCTCAGAGCAGGGCAATCTAGTAATGATCACAGTGACAATTCCATAATAGTTTATCTCTTTATTTAGGCACAGTCTCACTCTGTCACCTAGGCTAGAGTGCTGTGGCATCATAGCTCACAGCAACCTCAAACTCCTGGGCTCAAGTGATCCTCCTACCTCAGCCTCCCAAGTAGCTGGAACCACAGTGTGTGCCACCATATCTGGCTAAGTTTTCTAATTTTTTTTTCTAGATTAATATGAGGGTACAAACATTTAGGTTATGTTGTATTTATTTATTTATGTAGAGACAGAGTCTCACTTTCTCGCCCTTGGTAGAGTGTTATGGCATCACACAGCTCACTGCAACCTCCAGTTCCTGGGCTTCGGCAATTCTCTTGCCTCAGCCTCCCAAGTAGCTGGGACTACAGGTGCCCGCCACAATGCCCGCCTATTTTTTTGTTGCAGTTTGGCTGGGGCCGGGTTTGAACCCGCCGCCCTTGTTTTCATTTCTAAGGTAAAGTTCAAGTTGTTGTTGAGCCCTTCACCCAGGGCATGCGGAACACACTCATACTGTGCATATCAGGCAAGATCCCACCAATTGCCCTCCCTCCCCCCAGTTTTCTATTTGTTGTAGACATGGGGTCTTGCTCTTGCTCAGGCTTTTCTCAAGCTCATGACTCCAAGTGATCCTCCCACCTCCGTCTCCCAGAATGCTAGGGTTGCAGGTGTGAGCCACTGTGCCTGGCCGATAGTTTATTTTAATTTAGCATCAACATAAGCCATTGTCTATTTATATTACTAATAACTTTATGAGGTATTATTAACTTCGTTTTGAGGTGGGGAAACTGAAGCTCACAGAGGTTAAATAACATGCTCAGGATCCTCACCTCTCAGAGTCAGGGCTCCGAAGGGCTTATCTGACTTCAGAGTGCTCCTTCTCACCACACCCTACTGCAGGAAGGGAGAAGTGAGCTCAGGAGCCGCCAATCCACATTAGAAAGAACCCACTCTAGACAAGGGACAAACTATCAAAGTGGTGTGAGCCGGAGACCCTGCTGGGAGGCTCTAGGGGAGATGTTTCTGGGCTCTGCCAGCAGGGAGTCCTGGGAGAAGGGGTGTGGCACCCTGCCAGGCCATGGTTGGTCGTGGTGCTCTGCTGCCCTGCAGTCACTGCCTGTCACAGCTGCAGAGCTGGCCACTTGCTCTTCACCACTCTTGCTCTGTGGCAATAATCTGTCTTGCCGCCTCAGTTGTGCTGGGTGACAAAGGAGTTCTTCTCAACCAGTGTTTTCAAACTTCTGTGGGCATCACAATTTCCTGGAAGACTTGTTAACACAGAGATTGCTGGGCCTCAACCTCAGATTTCTGTTTCTTTAACCCTGGAGCGAGACAGGAGAATATACATTCTAACTAAGTTCCTGAGTGGCAGTGATGTTGGTGATCTGGATCTGGGGACCACGACCTGAGAATCACTTCTCTAAACCATCCTCCTTCTTCATGGCTCACACTCACAGAATGTCAGAGGAAAGGGGCTGTACCAGTCCCTTGCACATATGGGGAAACTAGGGCAAGGTCATACACCAACGGGAGAGGTGTCCAAACAGATGCCCTGCTCACTGCGTTCACTCCGCACAAATACACACACACGCACGGCACTGGCCCACACTTTTCACCCTACGTGTATCCCTCTGAATTGATTCATCAAACATTTGCTGGCTGTTTGCTTTGTGTCCAGTACTTTGTTAGCTGCTCAAAATACAAAGTAAAATAGGCACATCCTCTGTCCTCAAGGAGCTTATGACATCATAGGGAAGACAGACAAGTAAGTCCTGGTGACAGTCCAACGTCACCATGCTGTACGGGAGATGTATGCAGGGTCCTGCATGAGCACAAAGGAGAGACCTAGACTAAACCATCCTGGAGGGTGGTCAGAAGATCTCCTGGAGATGGTGGCACAGGCTGATTTCTGGGCTGTGAAGGAACTATGAGAAGTTACTGGCTGGAGTAAAGGGTAGGTGGGAGATGAGGCGGGAGAGACACTCTCGTGGATGTCCTTCTGGGTTAATCTAAGGAATTTGAACTTCCTCCTGAAAGCAATGAAGAATTTTAAGTGGAAGACTAATGTCAAATATCCCTCTCTGAAAGATCACGCAGAAGGCAGCGTGGTGGTAGGACTAGATGGGGATGAGGGCAGAGGCAGGAAAACCCGTTGCAGGCTACTGCACCAGTCCAGGCAGGAAAGGACGAGGCCCAGTCAAGGCAAGGAGATGGGAAGGAGACGCCAGATGTGTGCTCCTTCGGCAGCAGAACCTGCTGGACTTGGTAACTGCCGCCCTGTGGAGCTGCAGGGGAGTTTCCTGCGGTATGCTCGGGCTTGGGAGTTGGGGTGGTCTCTGTGCACATGTCCAGCTCCCACCTTTGCTTTCCTCCGGCCGGCCGTCCATGCTCCTGCCATCCGTATGTGCATCTGTGCTCCCAGATGCATTGGCTGCTCCTTGACTCCATGCTTTGACGTGGGCCCTTATCTTTGCTGAGAATGCGCTTCTGCTGCCCTGCAACTCCTGCTGATCTTTCCAGATGCCCTTTCAAATGTCGCCTTCCTAGGCTCTCCCTGACTACCCTGGGCAGAGCATCACTTATTCATGTCTTTCCACCTCCATTGGTGCACTTCTTCCTTTGTGCCCCCTATACCTCCCCCAAATGTTTCTTTTCCCAGTTTGGGATTGGAGCAATCTGTGCTCGGATCCCTCAGGCAAACATGCTGCACCCTGCAGAGTGGATAAGCGGTAAAGCCACACCCCCGCTGTGTGTTCTAAGGACTGGGCTGGCCCGGGGGCTTGACTCCTTCTTGAATCAGACTGCAAAGCTCCAGCAGAGTAGGGGCTGTATCCTTGGGACGTAGAACCATTTGTTGACTGAGAAAATGAACTATGAATAGATAATCAACGGAACTGCTGACTTGGCAGACTGGATCATCAGAGGGCTCTCCTGCCACAAAATAATTGCATCCTGAATAAAATATACTTTTGACGCATTGCGGGGTTCACTTGATGAATCAATTCAGAGGGACATCTATCTTACACCCAATAAGAAAGAACAAATCGTAAGGCAACGTCACAGCCAGGAGGAGTCAGCAGTGAGCAGGGGGAGGAGCCCTGCTGCTTTCAGGCAGTTGCCAACAGCAGTCCAGACTTGTCTGTGACTTCTCATTTGGGAAACTGAACCTTGAGCTAAAAGCAAAAAGGGAGAACTTTAAACTGTTAAAGGCCCCCAAGTGGGCTGAAGTTCAACCCACGATGGCAGTACCATCTGGCTGGTGGGCAAACCATAGTTAAATCCTGTCCAGGGGTAAATATTTTTAACCTAGGCCTTCAGGATTCCCACAGATTAAAATCAAGTAAAAGAAAAATCCCAAGGAAGGGAGCAACCATGAGTGAGTGTCACCAGAAGAAACAAACGATAGAGTTAGACTTTCCCCAGGAACTTCAGGTACTAGAATTGACAGATGCAGAACAGTTAGGTATGCGATGTTTTCTGAAAATAAAGATGGCATCGAAAAGATGAGCGAGCAAGAGAATGGAACCACCGGGCAGATGTGTCATCAGGAACCGCCGGGCAGATGTGTAAACAACCAATTGGAGTTTGGACACATCTGTCCTCAGATTGCTCCAATCCCAAATGGCCAATGCCCTGGCCCCAACCTTGGGAGGCACAGAAAAAGTTAAGTGCTGAAGTTATCACTGAACGTAATGCCTTAAACCAATTGGTTACCCTTTGGGGCAGCTTCTGGGAAAGACGTCTTCTTTCCAACCTAATCCTGGAGGCCCCTCGTGTTGTCACATGGTCCTGAGTTTACTCCTATTGTGTTTAGCACAAGGGCAGTAAAGACCAGGGACAGGACTTGTCACCAAAAGAGGCCATGGCTGTGGCCCACGCAGAAGCGGAATGAAGCGTGGTTCTTGCAGCGACGTGATCCCCTCCACTCGCACAGCTCCCAGTAAAGATCCTGACATGGATCAGTGTGGAGAGGATGAGCAGAGAGCAGAACACAGACAGTAACCCACATTCAGACCAGACAGGGAGGGGACGGGCAGTGCCGCCTACGAACAAGAACCAGGAAGGAACAGGTAGCCAAGTTCGCCAGTGGTCTCCGGTCAATGGGAAGATACTGAAATAAAGACTGGGATTTGGCCACTTATGGTGACATTTCCTAGATGTCCGTCAGTCGTTCCTTGCCCTGTGGAAGTGCTTGCCTGGAGTGTGGTCTGCAAGGACCTCTGTTCCTTGGAGGGAGAAGCAGAAGGGCTGTGGCCCCTGAGGCTGTGAAGCTACTTGCCCTGCCAGGGGAAAGGCCCCTCAGCTCTGAAAAGGGCACACACCCTGGCCGGGGGTATCCCTGGGTGGAGGGTGGGAGCCACTCTGACATGATTCAAAGCCCTGGCCCCAATCTTGGGAGGCGCATGCTTCTGGAAACCATCTCCTAAATATCAACCTCCAGGAAGCTTCTCCACATTTATGTCTCCACGCTCTTGGGAGGAGGGGATGACAAGAAAGAGACACGAGGAACAGCCCGTGTGTCTGGTCAAGCTGCGGTCCTCCCTCAGAGCCCTCGTCCCACAGGCCTGTGCCATCTGCTCCTTTTTCTCCATATGTTCACACAACAGCCTCCACCCGGGGCAGCTTGTCGGCCTTCTGCCACCCCAGGCCAGCAAGCTTTCCCCAGAAAAGGGTGATCTACCTCAACTCTGCAGAGGGGCCGCAGCCACGACAATCCTTGGTCAGTGCCAAAGTGGGCGCGCACTGTACAAGGGGCTGCTGGGTGCGGGGAGTGGGTGGGGAGGGCTCCATGCAGGCTGTGTCGCAGAGGAGGGACTGGCCGGGATCAGACACCAAGAGCTGTCCAAAACCAATGCAGCATCAAGGTCAAAGCCCATGGAGATGGCAGGGAGCTGGAGCACAGAGGCTGGGCGGGTGAGCCAGACAAACTCTCATGGATGGTCTTCACGGCCGATGCAGTCCTTCTCTGAGGTCCAGGCTGGCCTCTGCGGGCACACTTGTGATTCTGTCCTCATGGCTCCAGCTGGGATGGTGGCTCAGGTGGTAATAGGACGTGGAGATGGGCAAGAGGCATGGCAGGTAGTAGCGCTGGCCAGGCCAGATTGGGTGCTAAGTGATTTGGCCCCTTGACCTTAAACATGGCCCCCAGGCATCCCCATTCTTCAGAGCACTCTGCTGCCCACTACTATCCCAGATCTGTATCTGGCACCCCCAGCCTTATGCTGGTCCAGGTCTTTCCCTTCTGGGTGTCCTCTTTTCCCCTCTTCACCCATCCCCTCCCTCTGAAGACCAGGAGATGTTTTCCCTCTTCCATTAAGTCCCTGTGTCTTACAGGGTCCCGAAGGGCCATATAGGGGCCAGGCACAGCGCCCCTGTGCCACAGGAACCCACTTCCGGGCAGCCTTTTTGACCTCTGCTCTGGTCTCCCAGTGCACTCACTGGGCACAGGCTTTGCAGTCACCGACCCGCACTCACATCTGAGCTCTCCCACGCGGGACACAGCACTCCCAAGCGGGCCTCAGTTTAGTTATCTGAGCAATGCAACAGCAATAACCCACCTGGCAGGGTTGTTATAAAAGTCAACTCTGTAAAAGCACTTCAGAAACTGCAGTGGCAGACAGAGCTTAGTTACCCCTCTGCACGAAACACCTCGGCCATGTTGGGCTGTGTGCATCGTCAGTGTACCCGTAACGTGCACCTGCCAGTCCTGGCTCTGGCCTCACCCTGCCAGCATGACAGCCCTCCTCCAAACTCCTAAGTCACCAGCTGGCTTCTCATCTTAACTGGCCTTGCACTTGTTGGTGGCTGTCTCACATTTAACCTGCGCCCTTTCCCTGGCAGGCCCTTAGCCCGGTACAAGGCAGTATGGTACCAAGAATGTAGGCTTTGGAGTCGGAAGGCCCTCGCCTGCAAGCCTGCTTCTCTCCCTCTCTCCAGTTGTGATTTTAGGGCAGTGACTTAGATCCCTAAACCTCAGATCCTCCAGCTATAAAATCAGGACTAATGTCTCCCTAAGGAAGCACCACACACACCAGGTGCAGCATGGTTGTAATGTAGGAGTCTGTCTCCCTGCCCCCTAGATGGTCAGCTTCATGACAGCAAGCCAGGCACAGTGCTAGGCACTTGTCTTGAAGATAGGGTCTTTACCTCTGTATTACTTTAGCAGTATAATACTGGACACACATCAGGCTGTTTAAAGGACACTTTTAGGTGGGCCGAATTCAATCCTTACATTTTTTTTTTTTTTTTGAGACAGAGTCTTTTTGTCACCCTTGGTAGTGTGCCCTGGCATCATAGCTCACAGTAACCTCAAATTCTTGGGCTTCAGTGATTCTCTTGCCTCAGCCTCCCAAGTAACTGGGACTACAGGTGCCTGCTATAGTGCCTGGCTATTTATAGAGACAAGGCCTCACTCTTGCTTAGGCTGGTCTCAAACTCGTGAGCTCAGGCAATCCACTCGGCCTCCCAGAGTGCTAGGATTACAGGCATGAGCCACCCACCTCGGCCTCCCACAGCTAGGATTACAGGCAAGAGCCCCTGAGCCCTGCCTTAGTCTTTACTTCTAAGGCAGGTTTCCCTCACAGCCTGTAGCAGGACAAAGTTTCTGGGTCCCCAACATGACTTTACCATTAACCACATCTCGGGTACTTAAACTACAGCTTGGGGCCTGGGGCTGATTTATTGTTTCCACTGAGCTGTGGAAAACCCACAGGGATCCTTTCTTACCTTAGACCCTAGTTCAGTGCTTCTGGGTTTGGTTTGATTCAGCTCAGTACATTCGACTGAGCCTTGATTATGTCCCTGAAGTATTTCCTTCGCTTTGGACAGAGAAATCCTGCTGTGGAGGGACTCCGGCTGGCCCAACACCACCCAAGGTTGTGCTGCTCCTGCAGTCCTCGGCAGGGTCCTGGTCTGCACACCTGCCTGGAGGGGACAGGCGTCCAGGCCTCTTTGACCTCCATCTTTAGTCTCTGGCTCTCTGAGTTTTTGGCCCTGCAGTTCTGGGTGAGATATGCTTTGGAGTGACACCCTGGAACACTCCCCCGGGCTGTTTGGTCTCTGGTATCCTCCAGCCCCTCAGTAAGCTGGTGACCGCCAGGGCTGGGCCATGTCTGCTTCTCCACAGCTGTGCCATGTAAAGGAACATACTTTATGAATAAACAGATGTTTAGATGGTTCTCTTGCAGTCTCTGTCTCTTTTAGATCCCCATGACCAAGCTGCTACACCCAGCTTTGCCTGGGCTGAGATCTGCTAGGATGAGTAGGGACAGTTTGGGGGTGGTGACAGGTGGTCCTTAGGGCTGCAGGGTGTGCGCCCGTGTGTGTGTCCTCACATACACCCAGCCCCCACACGACATGTCAGTTTCTCCTCACTCCATCAGAGAAACCCTCTGACATCCACCATCACACATACACTCACAGCGGGTCAGAGCTGGAAGAAACCTTAAAAATCATCTGGTCCATGCATACCGAGGTAGTTATGGGTGAAATGACACACATGTGGAATTTTACTTTACAAAGTTCCTACCTGTGGAAGCCAGGAAGGTGGGTACATGGGGTCTCATCTGCTATCCTCTCTATATTTGTATATACTTGAAATTTTCCACAAAGCAAAAAAAAAAAAAGTCAGAAGAAGAGCCTTCTATTCCAATCTCCTTCTGAGGCCACTGCTCATTTTACATGTATGACAAACAGCCCTGCCAAAAATCCCTTGTGGCTATTTTTTTTTTTTTGGCTGGGGCATTTTCATTCTGTTGCCACAAGCTAAAGTGTCGCAGCTCATAGCAACCTCAAACTCCTGGGCTCAAGTGACCCTCCTGCCTCAGCCTCCCAAGTCACTGGGACTAGAGGTACCTGCCACAATGCCTAGGTATTTTTTCTATTTTTTAGTAGAGACGGGGTCTGACTCTTGCTCAGGTTGTTCTCGAATAGGTATTTTTTCTATTTTTTAGTAGAGACGGGGTCTGACTCTTGCTCAGGTTGTTCTCGAATAGGTATTTTTTCTATTTTTTAGTAGAGACGGGGTCTGACTCTTGCTCAGGTTGTTCTCGAACTCCTGAGTTCAAGCTATCCTCCTGTCTCAGCCTCCCAAGAGTGCTAGGGTTACAGGTGGGAGCCGCTGCACCTAGCCCCCAGAGGCTCTTTTTAACTCTTCATTTCTGGGGGACTCATCTTGCCAACTGAACTCTTGCTTCTTGAGGGCAGGGCTATTTTATATCCTCTCTGTAATAGAGCTTAAAACAAGGTGGTGGCAATGGCCACTTGGCAGAAGCTTCTGGCCCTTTCCCTGTGGGCTGAGGCCTCCTTTCATATTCCCCACGTCCTCGGCATCTCCCCCTTCTCTACTCTCACCCCGCCCCAGCTCTCCCTGCTGCCACCAAGGCGATGGCGTGTCTGACTCCCTCACTTTCTTGGTAATCAGAGCCTTCCATCAGTGCTGGCAGTGCGCACTCCTTCCGGGTCATTATTTAATGCAATTTAGATTCTAATGCAAGCAGGAAGGAGCGAGGTAGGCTTGGGGGTTGCTGCAGGGCTAGGAGGCGCACTTAGATGTAATAGCACACAGTTACATTGTGGTGCAGCCTCGGCTCTGAACCCTCCTTTTGTAAAATGTCTGCCCCCTGCCCTTCAATTAACTTTCTATGTTGAGCCCAGTGTGGCTGTGGTGTGCAGGGAAGGGAGCATGATGGGGTCAACGCAGCCTTGGTGTGGCTTCCTGGACAGTCCCGCCTGCAGCCTCTGTAGGAAATACAATTGCCCTCCAAGTGAAGGGGATGGGGTAGGGTGCTCTGCTCCACTGCTGGGGAGTGTGTGAGTAATCATAACGTGTGAATGCCTACTGTGTGCCAGGCACTGGTCCAAGCATTGGTGAGTATTAGTTTACTTAACTCCCCCAACAAGCCCAGGACATGAGTTCTATGATTATCCCCATTTTGCAGATTAGGAAACTAAGTCTCAGAGAGGTTAAGAAATAATCGCCAAGTCATGCAGCTAATTGCCAGTAGAGCTGGGATTGAAGCCACTCTTGGGTGAGGCAGGAACTCTGTGTCTCGAACAGCACAGGCAGGCCGAGGCTCCTCAGCAGCGCCACAGCTTTCCCTGCCTCCCTGGCCCATTCGCTGCCTCCCCTTCCTGCCGTGGGCCCCTCAGAAGCCTGTGTGCTCAGCTGATGGTGCGGGCGGGTTGTAGGGGCATCCCCCAGCCTGCTGTAGGGTGACATGAGACTCAGGAAAGGACAGAGGGCTTCTTGGCTACAAAGCAGAGCTGTGTGGCCTACAGGAAAGGGCAGCCTAGGCTGACAGGCAGGGCTAATTTATTTGTTTTCTCTTTGTCAAAAGGCTTTTTAAAAATGACTCAACTGACCATTAATCTCAGTGGAACATCAACCCCGAAAGGGGAGGAAAAAAAGTAAGAAAATCTGCAAGAAGAGAATGCACACATCTCAGCCCAGTCCACTGGGGACACTGCGGGGAGGAACTCCTCAGGGCACCCAAAGCCCTGCCACCACACCCCAGGTGGGCGAGCACCTAGTGCCAGCCTGCCCTTTGTCCTTGCCCTGGGCCTGACTGTGCCACCAGTCTGCCCTCTCTCGGTCTCCCTCAGTGGGGTCCTTACTAAGCCGGTCGCAGTCGGCTAACATCTACCCTGTGTGTTTCAATGAGCCTTCCCAGGGGACACTATGAAAATTAATCTTGGAAATATTACTAAGTCCAAAAGGAATTTCCTAGAGGGGTGTAAATCAGCTCCCTTTAAAGAGCATAGCTCACTAGAGACCTTAAATTTGAGGGAATACCCAAACTTTCTTTGACAAGACCTGGGAGAGGGTTGGGAAGGTGGAGAGCTGGAGTTTGCTGCTGGCTGGGCACCGGGGAAATACCTGAAGGCCACACCCCCACTACACGCAGGGGCAGTGCCTGGCTGGTGGGGGTCCAGAGGGAGGCACGGATTACAGAATGTGTTTATGTTCCCTAAACTCAGAGGTCTGGGACCAAGGTATTCTGGAGAGGCTATTGGGTCTGGTGGCAGGAAGAAGACAGGACAGGAACATGAGGCCAGCGAGGGCTTTGTAGTGCCCATCAAGCCAAATCCTAAGAAGTGTGGCCTTCTTCTGAGGTCCTTCCACCAAGCCACCTTCTCATGTCTCTCAAGGGGCACTCTCTACTCTCTGCCATCTGCCTCTTGTGCCTCCAGCTCTAGGGGCACTGTCTCCGCAAGATCAGGGTCACTCTAGGGACCTTCAACAGGGACCTTCTCCACCTGCTCAGCCTGGCCTGCCACCTCCCTTTGAGGAAGTTCTTGGTGACATGGAAGCTGTGCTCCTGTGGAGGCGTCTGCTCGCAGCTCTGCAGCCCAGCTGTCCCTTCCTCCTCTGCACTCTTGCATTCGCCCTTCAGGGTCACTTTCAAGAGCTTTTCTGTTTCTCCTTACCATTCCTGAGCATGGTCTAGTGTGAAAATTATGGGCATTGGGCTCAGAACAATCTTGATTCAGCATTCAGGTTAAAATCTCTAACTTCTGTTAGAGAATAGACACTAAAATGTGACCTAGCAACTTAGAAAAAAATCCAGGTAGAAATTTGAATTGAAAAGCACAATCTCTAACTCTGATTTTCTCACCTGTAAAATGGGAATATTCATATCTACTCACCTTATACGGTGTTGTGAAGAAAAATGAGGGAGGGGCCATCTCCTTCCTAACAGAAAATTAAGAAATTTGAATAAACCATTCTGTGATGAAATGTAACAAATATTTCCTTCAAATCATCTCAAAGGTAACAACATAATGAGGAATAACGGGCCATCCTCTCTGAGGAAGTGAGGATGCAGAGAGATAATCCAACACTACTTTTGCCTTTAAAAAATATTAAGGGCTGGCTCGGTGCCTGTGGCTCAACGGGCTAAGGCACTAGCCACATACACCTGAGCTGGCAGGTTTGAATCCAGCCCGGGCTCACCAAACAACAATGACGGCTGCAACCAAAAAATGGCCAGGCGTTGTGGCGGGCGCCTGTAGTCCCAGCTACTTGGGAGGCGGAGGCAAGAGACTCGCTTGAGCCCAGGAATTGGAGGTTGCTGTGAGCTGTGATGCTACAGCACTCTA
>CAUYON010109435.1:0-46405 GCA_963573935.1 Arctocebus calabarensis
GTCCCAGCTACTTGGGAGGCGGAGGCAAGAGACTCGCTTGAGCCCAGGAATTGGAGGTTGCTGTGAGCTGTGATGCCACAGCACTCTATCCAGGGTGACAGCTTGAGGCTCTGTCTCAAAAAAAAAAAAAAAAAAAAAACACCAAAACAGAACTTCTCCAGCTATCAACACACTGTGCCTTCATTAGCCACATCTTCCCAAACACTTCACTGATATTTCAAGCTGTCTGCACTGCACTGATTCCACAGTGGAATTCGTATTCAAAAATAACACAAATTTTTGACTTGTCCATGGCTTCACATAAGTTGCTCTGAAAAAAATTTGAATCATAAGCTAAAAATATACTTTTGAAAGAATGAGGATGTATCTTAACAATGAAAAAAACAAGAATTGTCAAAGTAAAAATGTTAGATATCAATTGCCAAACTTGATACTTAAGGAAATCAGACATTTCATACTTAATACCTCATGTATCCAAATTGATAGCTTCACTTGGCATTCTTAATCATCTTTCTTTTGTTGTTTTTTAGGCTCATCTGTTTCTTTAAATGATCCTTCTCTATCCAGTTGCTTAAGCCAAAACCCTGAAGTGTCATTCTTGATTCATCCTTTCCTTTCATCCTCTACATTTAATTCCTTGGTCAGTCCTGTATCCACCTCCAAAGTACATTTTGAATTAGTGTATTATATATATATATATATATCTATGTATCTGTATACATAGACAGGGTTTTTTTTTTCATTTTATTTTGGTTTTTTGTTCAATTTTGTTTTTCTGAAACAATATCTCAATCTGTTGTCTGGGCTAGAGCTATCATAGCTCACTCCACCCTCAGATTCTTGGGTTCAAGTGATTCTCCCGCCACAGTCTTACAAGTAGCTGGGACTATGGGTACACACTACTATGCCCAGCTAATTTTTCAGTTTTTAGTAGATAAGGGGTTTCACTCTTGATCAGGCTGATCTGGAACTCCTGAGCTCAGGCAGTCTTCCTGAATTACAGGCGTGAGCCACCTTGCCTTGCTTGAAAGTCTTTTATTTTTACATTGTCATTGAAAGCAACTAAGTATAAGCCTAATCTAAAAGTGGTTAATTCACTGTGTTTTATACCTCATGAACAAAATTAATGAAAGTAAATCACCAAGGCAGTTAGTACCATACCTAAGAGTTGAAGGAACTCAAAGATAAATTGTGAAATTATTTGTTTAATAACTATACATTTTATTTTATTTTATTTTAGAGACAGAGTCTCACTTTGTCGCCCGCAGTAGAGTGCTGTGTTGTCACAGCTCACAGCAACCTCCAGCTTCTGGGCTTAGGCGATTATTTTGTCTCAGCCTTCCAAGGAGCTAGGACCACAGGTGCCCGCCACAATGCTCAGCTATTTTTTTATTGCAGTTTGTTTGGGGCCAGGTTTGAACTGCCACCCTCAGTATATGGGGCTGGCCCCCTACTCACAGAGCCACAGGTGCTGCCCCAAACTATACATTTTAATATCCCTTTATTAACTAAAAAGTTTACCAGTTTGGACCCATATACTCATGAGGGTCATTTTGAAACTAGACAGAGTGCTAAGTGCTTTTCAAAAAAATGAAGTGTTAGCAGAGGAAATTTATTTTTGGGGATAGGGGTAGGAGTCTTGGAAAGGTAACACTTTTTACATGTTCTATTTAGGTTCAGGGTTTCTCCAGAAACTACTGAATCTAGGAGAATTATTTACATATAGATTACTCAACCTCGTATTTAAAGCTGTCAGCTTTGTTTTGCCAGAGTACTACTATGATCACATAATTACCTTGCTTGAGGGAAAGATGAGCCATCATTAGTGCCTCTTTGTATAGTTTTTCAGGATAAAAGATCATCTTTAGGTCTTTTCTGAACTGGTTCTTGTCTGACTTACCTCCCGTCGTCTCTGGGTCCTCCTCTATACCCTTTAACTTCATATTACATGAAGAGTATTAAATTAACAATACAGTAAATAAGCACTTTAGGAATGATGAAATTACAATGAGTTGAACCATTCAGAAAAGTACTCTTCAGGGAACAGTTGAAATAATTTGTTGAATTTAGTAAGTAAGGTTTAAGAGAGATTGTATAAATAGAGGTTTGGAAATGCCCAGCATATCTTCCTCAGTGGGAAGAAAGGATGTGGTATATACCATTCTTACTGATACTGAGTGTATAGAAATAGTAAATGTAAGATAAAAAGCTTGGGGAACTTGGCTTGGACCCCGTAGCACAGTGGTTACTAAGCCCACCACATGCACCAAGGCTGGGGAGTTCAAACCCGGCTCAGGCCAGCTAAACAACAATGACAACTGCAACAACAATAACAACAACAACAACAAAAAAGAACTAGCTGGGTGGTGTGGCAGGCGCCTGTAGTCCCAGCTACTTGGGAGTCTGAGGCAAGAGAATTGTTTAAGCCCAAGAATTTGAGGTTGCTGTGAGCTGTGATGCTATGGCACTCTATTGAGGGTGACACATAATAAGACTCTGTCTCAAAAATAAATTAAAAAAAAAAAGCTTGGAGAACTTTTTTCTTTCACTTTTTAGTTTGGAAATGTAAATGTGTATATAACAGTAAGGAAAACAATAATAATCCTAGGTGGCCATTACTCAACTTCAGGGTATTTGAAGTTAGTATTCAAAGTTTTGCCAATCTAAATTAAAAACAGAGGGTACTGTTTTTTGTTTTTTTTTTTTGGTTCTGTCTTGAGAGGTGTTCTCACTACACCTCATGTTGTCCAGGCTAGTCTTGATTCTGGGGTCAAGCAATCCTCTGCAGTAGCTGGGATTATAGGTATGCACCATCATGCCTGGGGAGTTCTCCCAATCTTGTTCCACCTATCCCTCAGCTTTTCTTCTTTTCTTGAAGTATTTTAAAACTAATGCCCACAGCTTTTCACTCATGTATTGTTTAGTATACATCACTGACAGTTAAGGACTTAAAAAAAAAATTAGTATACTCTTTTCTCATATAACAAAATTAACAATACTATAAAATACTCAGTTCATCTTTACATTTCCTCACTTCTCTCAAAAAAAATTTTTTTTGTAATTGTGTTCAAATTGGGATTCAAACACAATCCACACAGTGTATTTAATTAAAATGTCTCTTGTGGGCAGTGCCTGTGGCTCAAAGAGTAGGGTGCTGGACCCATATACCAAAGGTGGTGGGTCCAAACCCAGCCCTGGCCAAAAAAAGAAAAAAAAAAACTTGAAAATAAAAGTCTCGTGAATTTCTTTTAAATCTGTAACACAACCCCAACTCCCCTTAATATATTTTCCCTCATGCCATATACTGGAAAATTGGCCCTATAGAGGTTTTAACATTCTGGATTTGGCTGATTACTTCCTTCTGGTGTAATGTAATTCACCCCAATTTCTGATAAACTGGTATTTAGAATACAGTTTTAGTTCTATTCTTTTTCTTTCCATTTCTCTCATTTTTCTTTTCTTTTTAGTATGGTACTTTATAAGTAGGACTGTGTACTTTGGATTGCATAGCATTTGGAAAGCCAAGTAAAGTTTGGTTGTCTAACTTTTGGTGGAGGAAAGAATGATGATTAACAGGTTCAGGTGTTGTTCTCTTTATCTACCCATCAACTTTTTACCTAAGGATTTCAGCATCCATGGTTATCTGTTGCCTTCAAGAGGTTACAGATTGGTGGTTTTTCTAATTGGATTATTCCCTCTGTACTTTTTAGCAGTTAGGGTAACAGCACCCAAGTATTGGCTTAATTATTAACATAAGAGTTCTTATTTTAGTTTTGGAGCCAAATTGCATGTTATAATCTCTTTTTATGCAATGAAGTTCTTCTGTTTGTTAGAAACAATTCACACTTTTGAAAAAGTGTTCATTTACAACTTATGGTGGTTTTGACCATTTGACCATACATCACTGCTTATATATTGGTAATAACTTAATTACCTGCTATTTTTGCCATCTTGAAAATTAGAATTCTCAGAGTAGGGAATGAATATCTCTTGGAAAGTTTCTCATGGATAAAGAAAATTATCTTTTCTGATTCAATGATTTAAGAACATAAACAAAGCAATATATGAATGAGTGCAAATCAGTATATAAGCTGCTTTTTCTCTAATTGAAAAATCACATATCAAGATTATATTAATGGGACAGTGCCTTTGGCTTAGTAGGTAGGGCGCCGGCTCCATGTACTGAGTGTGGCGGGTTCAGACCCATTCCCGGCTAGCTAAAATACAGCAGTGACAACTGGCAACAAAAATAGCTGGGTGTTGTGGTGGGTACCTGTAGTCCCAGCTACTCTGGAGGCTGAGGCAGGAGAATCGCTTAAGCCCAAGAGTTGGAGGTTGCTGTGAGCAGTGACTCCACGACACTCTACCAAGGGTGATAAAGTGAGACTCTTGTCTCAAAAAAAAAAAAAAAAAGATTATGTTAAGTGAAATCTCATTTGTCTATAGGATGAACATAGCATAATGGATTGTTTTGATACATACGATTTATAGAAACACTATGCTAATAGTTTTTTATTTGATGATAAGTGTTATATTTGTATATTATCTGGGTGTTTATGTGAATCTATATAAATAGGCTAAACGGATGCTATAGTAGCTATTTACACAAAAATGTATCACACTGTTTGTTTAGACTTGTCTTTAATATTTTGTTAACGCTTTATTATATTCTAGGAGATTTTAGAGGAGAACTCATGACTTCCTTAGCAGTTTATGAGTTCCTGTGTGGCTGTTGTCCATTTGTAAATGTAGTTTATTCAGAAAGGTTTGTTCAGGTTTAAATAATAATTTTCCAATGATTGGACATTGAAATGATGTCGCTTCTGTTTCACTTTCATGAATAGTGTTACAATGAGCATCTTAATGCTGCAGTCCTGTCTTATTGAGAATTATTTCCTTAAGATAAATTCCTGGGGTTACTTGGTCAAAGGATGTTAGTTGTCACCATATTGTTTTTATATTTACTGTGCTCTAGAAATGCAGAGACTTGAGATATTTAGGACCATCGAACTTGTAAAGAACCATTCTAGTATCTGTTACCCTTTAATTAAAATAAAATAATATTTTTAATGTATTTCATAGTTCAGGAAAATCCGTAAGATAGATCAACCAATTTTTATTTTTTTGAGACAGAGTCTCACTCTCTTAACCCTAGTAGAATGCAGTGGCGTCACCATAGCTCACTGCAATTCTGGACTCAAGCAATCCTCCTGCTTCAGCCTCCTGAGTAGCTGGGACTACAGATATGCACCACTACGCCTGGCTAATTTTTCTCTTTTTGATAGAGACAGCCTTTCATGTTGCTCAGGATGGTCCTGAACTCTTGAGATCCTCCCACCTCAGCTTCCCAGAGTGCTAGCCTTACTGGGCTGAGCCACTGCACCCAGCCTAAAATTACTTTTAATAAGTAGAGTAGTCCCTCTTAACTGAGGTTTCACTTTCTAAGGTTTTAGTTACTCATGGTCAACCAAAGTCCGAAAATATTAAATGGATTTCAGAAACATACAGTTCACGAATTTTAAATGTGTGCCATTCTGAGTATCATTATGAAATCTTGTTCTGTCTCACTTGGGGACATGAATAATATCTATGCTATATTTGCTACACTTTTGTTAATCACTTAGCCGTCTTGGTTATCAGACTGATTCTTTTGGTATCACAGAGCTTAGGTTTAAGTAACCCTATTCTACTTCATAATGGCCCCAGTACAAAAGTAGTGATGCTAGTGATTCACATATGCCAAAAAAAGGCAACAAAATGCTTCCTTTAAGTGAAAAGGTAAAAGTTCTTTACTTAATGAAGAAAGGAGAAAGATCATATGCTGAGGTTGCCAAGGTATATATTAAGAATGAATCTTTTGGGGAGAGGGAGGGTGATTGGTGGGATCTCCCCTAATGTGCACAACTTGAGGGTGTTCATCCCTCCTGGCTGAAAGGCTGGACTACAACTTGAACTTTACCTTAGAAATGAAAACAATGTAACCTAAACATTTGTTCCCTCAAATCAATCTGAAATTTTAAAAAAATGAATCTTTTTGTCCCTGAATTTATGAAGAAGGAATAAGAAATTTGTGCTTATTTTGTGATTGCACCTCACACTACAAAAGTTACGGCTTTAATAAGTGATAAGTGATAAATATGGAAAAGGCATTAAATATGTGGGTGGAAGACATGACCAGAAACATGTTCTGATTTATAGTAGTTGGGTTCACATAAATCAGGGTCTTGGAACATATTTCATATGGATAAGGGAGCACTTATCCATACGCTCCACTCAGGGTCCACTCAGGGTCTTGGAACATATTTTATATGGATAAGGGAGCACTAGGGAGCACTACTGTACAGGCATTAGACATAATTATATCTTATTTCTACTTTCTTGCATTGCTATCTTATCAGTGCTTCAGTTTTAATTTGGATCATGAAATTATGCAAAGCATTTGTGATGACTGGTTTACATGCTTGAGCTTAACTGCATTTGCATTGTAAGTTATTATTTTTATTTTACCTCTGATCATTAGCTACTTCAAAATACCAGTTTTGTCCACACTTTTTTTATTTGAGACAGAGTTTTGCTTTGTTGCTCTCTGTAGTGTGCTGTGGCATCATAGCTTATAGCAACCTCAAACTCTCAGGCTTAAGCAATCCTCTTGCCTCAGCCTTAAGAGTAGCTGGGACTTCAGGCGCCCGCCATGATGCCTGGCTATTTTTAGAGACAGGGTCTTGCTCTTGCACAGACTGGTCTCAAACTCCAAAGTTCAGGCAATCCACCTGCCTTAGCCTCCGAGAGTGCTAAGATTACAAAGGCATGAACCACTGCGCCTGGCCTTGCCCACACTTTTTTATAAAATGATATATTGCAGTTTGATCTAAATCTTTCAGTGAATCCTTCTACTCTGGCCACAGTTCCTGCATGCTGTTTTAAGGTAAATAGTACTAGAAATCATGGCTAAAACTCCCCCTTCTTTCTTGTTTTTTTTTTTTTTTTTGAGAAAGAGTCTCAAGTTGTCACCCTGGGTAGAGTGCTGTGGCTTCACAGCTCACAAGCAACCTCAAACTCTTGGGCATAAGCAATTCTCTTGCCTCAGCCTCCCAAGTAGCTGGACTATAGGCGCCCACCACAGCACCCAGCTATTTTTTTGGTTGCAGTTGTCATTGTTGCTTAGCAGGCCCGGGCAGAGTTCAAAATGCACCACCCCATGTATATGTGGCCGGCGCCCTGCCATCTGAGCCACGGGCACTGGCTCTCTTCTTTCTTCTATGTAATTTTAAAAGAATTTTAAAGGATTCAATATTGTAAAGCAGGGGTCCTCAAATTATGGCCCATGGGCCACATGCTGAGGACATTTATCCCGCCCACCGGGTGTTTTTGCCTCTACTGCCTGTCCTACTTAGCAGCCTACTAGCCTGGGCCTTGTGCATGTGTGGAATGTGCACTGCACTCTCCGACTCCCCTCCTTCTCTCTGTCTCTCGACTCCTTCTCTCAGTCTCGGGTGAGACAGACTCGTGATCGGACGAGTCACAAGCTGGCCTGTGCAGAGCCTGCTGCTGCCTGAGGACCAAGGTAAGAACAAGTTAGGATTTTTTTTTTTTAATTTTGCAGTTAGTTGGGCCTTTTTTTTATGTAGTTAGGAGGTCTTTTTTTGCATTTAGTGGGCGCCTTTTTTTTTTTTTTTTTTTTTTTCATTTTAAATGTTGTGTTTGTTTACTTATTTTTTGCAAAGTTTGACTGGGGCTGGGTTTGAACCCAGCACTTCTGGTATATGGGGCCAGCACCCTACTCCTTTGAGCTACAGGCACTGCCCTTTTTTTTTTGCAGTTTTTGGCTGGGGCTGGGTTTGAGCCCACCACCTTCGGTATATGGGGCTGGCACTCTACTCCTCTGAGCCACAGGCGCCACCCCCGTTTTGTTTTTTCACTTCAAAATAAGATACGTGCAGTGTGCCTAGGAATTTGTTCAGTTTTTTTTTTTAAACTATAGTCCGGCCCTCATACGGTCTGAGGGACAGTGAACTGGCCCCCTGTTTAAAAAGTTTGAGGACCCCTGTTGTAAAATAATCAAAGGCAGTTTGGCAGTATCTATTACTTTTTTGTGTATTTACCTTTTGTTCAGCATTTGCACCTCTAGAAATAGATGTTAATAGAAATTACTACCATGTATGCAGAAAAGATAAACAGAGGATGTACATTTGCAGTGATATTTTTAATAGTGAAAAATAAAAATAATCTAAATACCCATAGGGAAATTGTTAAATAAGTTATGGCACATTCATATAATTAAATAAATACTTATTACCAAGAATGAGGTAGAAATGTATTGATATTTAAGGATGAGAAAAGTATATTCTCAGATTTTTAAGATAGAAAATTGTGTAGATTACATCTATGCTTAGGAAAATGTAGAGGGGGATACATAGTGTTAACATAGGAATGCCTTAGGGTTGAGTGGGGACATGATCTTTCACTTTCTATGTACTTCTGTATTTAAATTTTATACAATGAGCATGTGTTAATTTTGAAATTAAGAAACATTTCTTTAAAAGAAGTGAATTCTTAATGTAACAGCATAGATGTTAGGTTGAGTATATATTTTCTTTTTTTTTTTTTTTTGAGTATCTCTTTTCAAAGTACAGTCCTGTGCTGCACAATATTTTGTTCAATAATGAACCACTGTATATGATGGTGGTCCCCTAAGATAATATTGGAGCTTCCCTAAACAGGTGTACCATTTTTTATCTTTTATACTGTGTTTTGACTCTTACCTTTTCTATGTTTAGATATGTAGCTACTTACCACTCTGTTATAGTTTGTGATGGTATTCAGTACAGTATCATGTTGTATAAGTTTATAGCGTAGGAACTATAGGCTGTTGTACCATACCTAAGTATGTGATAGGCTACACTGTTTTGGTTTGTGTAAGTACACTCTATCATGTTTGCACAACAATGAAATTTCCTATTCTCAGAACAAATCTTTGTCATTAAGCAAAGTATGACTATATTCAGAACATGTTAGAGATTCTTTTTTAAGTCTCCTTTAAAACTACTTAATAACCTCAGTTTGTATCTTATTGCCAATTCTGACAAACTGGGCTCCAACAGCAATCACTTAGAGCTAAATTGAGATTTTTGTGAAGGGGGACAATATATTAGGAAGTAATTGCCTATAGTTTTTATGCTGCAGTCTTATGACCAATTAGAGTGTAGCCATTACGAAGTCTTAAATCATTAACAGTGCAAATAGTACTAAGTTCTAAGGGAAAGTTTTGAATAAAAGGTAAGATAAGGCTTGTAATGAAAAAATTATTTCAAGGGATGGCTATAGTATTGTGACATAGAGGCACAGAAATAAATCATGTTGGGTATGTTAAGGGAGAGATTAAGTGTGAATTGACCTCAATACCTCATCGATCAGTAGAAATTAGCCAAAGTTGGCCTCTGAAGGATTGGTGTAAGTAAGGAATGGGAAAGTGATGTATGTAAAATGCTAAGTCACGGAGCTTACATGTCAACTATAGTGGGCTGATTGTTTTTTCAGTAGTTGGTCAGTCACCCTCACTGTTAGCAGTCTAGGATTGCTGATCTTACTACAGATTGTTGCTTTTTTTTTGGCCCAGATATAAATCTCAGTTCATTGAGAGGTTTCCTGTTCTCTCATTTTACTGACATTTCCAAGGCCCTATTATATCTATGCACACTCAACACATACCTATAGCATACTTTAAGTTTGGGTCCAAATAGATTCATTGTGTCCTTAATCTTGTTTAAATTATATCTACCACTCGGCAACCCTGTGCTTAGTGTTCTCAGTGTGACTGGATATGTTAAATAATGTTTGGTCTCTATTATTTTTTCTTAGTAGTAAGAAGGAAATTCTATTTGAACTAGGAATGGGACATTTATTTTAAACATAAGTTTTGTTATGACATAGAATTTAGGTGGGATATATTTTACCCTACAGCATGTCTGCCTACTATAAATAGACATTATATTTGTATAGCCAATATATTAGTGTAAATAATTATTTTTACTTGATTAAAAGACAAAAATGAATGGAATTCTCTTTGATGCAACTTTTTTTCCCCAGACCAGAATCCGTAGAAGCTAGCCCTGTGGTAGTTGAGAAATCCAACAGTTATCCCCACCAGTTATATACCAGCAGTTCGCATCATTCACATAGTTACATTGGTTTGCCCTATGCGGTAAGTGTCAAACATTTCTCTGGAAGGATATTTTTACAATTTAGAGGTTGAAAGTAGATATGGATGGTATTGAGCTTAAAACTTCATATTTAAAAGCCATATTTGGTTCATAGTCTATAAACAATTAGGTGTATAATTTATAGTTTAATTTTTCATTTATCTTAACTATATTGTTTGAGGGATTAAAATTCTATGCCAGAAACTCTAGACTAGTTTTCTTACTATTTTGCAATTGATGCCGTCACTTCGTTATGTATGTTTCTTTATAAAAAGACCATAGGTAAGGTTGTATTGTACTATCTACTGTTAATTCTGAACTATATAGTACTTTATGTAGTGAATGTAAAAATGATACAGTTACCTTTTATTGAGAACTTGTTATATGTCAAAATTTCTGCTAAGTGTGCTCACATACTTTATCTCATTTAGTCTTTAAACAACCTTATCAGATATAGTTTTCTTCTCTGTTTCATAGCTCAGAAAAATGAGAGCTTATCTAATTTAACTTTTATTCAATATTGCATAGCTAGTAAGAGGCAGAGTTTAGAATCAGATATAGTTGTAGAACTGGACATATTTTGTATTCTGAAGGTACAATTACGAGGTATTTTTACTACTTGGACCAGAATAAAAATTACCATATTAAAAAAAATCACACATTATATATCTTATACTGATAGTATCTTTTTGTTGTTGTTTTTGTTATTCTTTCACTTCCATATTCCTGAGGGTTATTTATTTTTTTACGTCTTGTCTCACATCTTTCACCTGTCTTTATCTTGAAGGTGTAGCTTTGTGACTATAGGACTGAGAAAATATCTTCTGATTTGGTAGGGCTGAGATGAGGTTTGGATGTGAAAGTGACCACCCCCACCTTGCAGATAGATATAGTCAATTATTATTGTGGTTTAATATCTAGCTTCACGAACTCATTCTTTTAGTGGTGTTTAAGGAAGAAATGACTCAGTTTCATATCTCTTGACTATTCAAATTAAAGGTTGAATTTTATAAGTTGCTTAGTTTCCTATCATTGTTAAAATTAAATAATATTGTACTGTGTTTGTGTTCAATTATCCAGGACCATAATTATGGTGCTCGTCCTCCTCCAACACCTCCGGCTTCCCCTCCTCCATCAGTTCTTATTAGCAAAAATGAAGTAGGCATATTTACCACTCCTAATTTTGATGAAACTTCCAGTGCTACTACAATCAGCACATCTGAGGATGGAAGTTATGGTACTGATGTAACCAGGTGCATATGTGGTTTTACACATGATGATGGATACATGATCTGTTGTGACAAATGCAGGTAAAATATTTCACACCATTAATTTATTTTTCTTGAATGCTACTAACCTTTGATTATTAATGTTGGAAAAGATAGCTACAGTCACTTCTGATGAATTAATGAATATATATGTTGAATAAGACTTCTGCTACTATTGATGCAGTTTATCTTATTCCTAGAAAAAGCCCCTTTGTGAAAAACAGCTTATTGGAAAACCCTAGTGTTAACTGAGTAATAGGCAATCCTTTCTGAACTTTATTTATGTAGGATCACATCTATCTTTTCACTTAGTTCAATAATAATACAAGTGCATATAGTAGTAGACAAGATAGAAATGAGAGTAGAATTGTGTCCTTTGTATTTCCTTTAGAATTATTTTGTGCTGTGTAGTCAACTATGATTTTCCATTTTGGGGGAATTAAATATTTTGGTTGATGTTTGTTTGACCTGACTCTCTCACCTCCTTTTGACTTGAACCTTGCAGCACTATGGAGTCTCCTTGAACCAGAACCACAGTCTCCCCTCCCCCAACCCTGGTTCAACCACCAAGAAAGGCCTCCTCCCCTAGAGAAGGTGTGATTGGGACAGAAAGTGGGGTTTTATTTCCTTTTTGGTTTTTTGGCTTTTTTTGTTGTTGTTTGGTTGGGTTGGGGTTTTTTGTTTTGTTCTGTTTTGGTGGGTGGGACTTGGGAGAATGGAGAGGGAACAGTAGGATTTCAGCCTGAAAATTACTGAGTTTATCCCTTGCATAGAGTGGGAGCAGGGAGTATTTATGAAATACATTGTAGGGCATAAGAAAGTTGAATAGCTTTACAGAATTTCCTGGGTCTGGTTCTTATGGCACACTTATTATTTAATGTGAAGTAGTATGGCATTCATACATATTTGAATGTCAGTGTAAAAATAAATCCTAGAAACATATAAATTACTTTGCATTATTTGTAATGTTGCTCCCATCTATTAGATTAGGTGATTAGGAATTGGATGGTATTGGTATACATTATGATTATATTTCAGAAAGTTAATTTTTGCCAAAATATGGGATATTCAAGTATTAAATAGAATGTGAAATGTGATATTTCTATTGAAAGTTGTAATATTAATATTTTGAGTATATTTAAATAAGAACATACTCTGTGGTACCTTTCCAAACATAAATTGTCATTACCCATGGTACCTGTCATTGTCATGATTAATGACATGAGTAAATTGATTTAGGAGGTAAATTTTTAAAACCTAAAAACATGACTTTAGTAACTCATTGCTTTCCTCATAATAGAAAATGTCAAATCATACTGTAGCCAGTCATACACAAGAGATTTCCCTTAGCTGACTTTGTTGATAAATTACATAAATTACAGCAATGTTTTCATTTTAATGAATAATTTTAGGAATGCTTTCCTTTTAATTTTATTGCAGTGATCTATATGTAATATACAATTATCTCTTAGAGAATAGTGAAATTGTGATTAGGCCTTTTTATATCCATCTATAAATTCCTTAAGAACAGTTACACAATTTCTGGATTTTTCAAGATATTTTCTTCTGAGCAACTGCTTTTCGTGAATCTATTTTTTTTTTTTTTTTTAAGAGACAGAGTCTAACTTAACACCCTTGGTAGAGTGCCATGGCATCACAGCTCACAGCAACCTCTAACTCCTGGGTGTAGGTGATTCTCTTGCCTCAGGAGTAGCTGGGACTACAGGCACCCACCACAATGCCCGGCTATTTTTGTTGTTGTTGCAGTTTGGCCGGGGCTGGGTTTGAACCTGCCACCCTTGGTATATGGGGCCGGCGCCTTACCCACTGAGCCACAGGTGCCACCTGTGAATCTATTTTTTGTTACTCTATTTTTCTATTTGTTCAGTCTGTAGTATAGTACAGGGCTTAATCTTTTTTCCTCTGTTGTTACTGTACATTGCCTCTTTGTTTTTTTATATTCCTGTTGCTCATACTTACCTCTTTCAAGTCTGATATCTACAGTGGTGATTATTCATTTTTCTAGCTTTGCTTCGTCTGCAGGACATCATTACTTACTCCACAAATTATTTAGTTATTTTAATAACATTGTTATCATTTACCCTCCTTTTCTTACTTTTTTCACTTCTTTGACATAATCTATTACTTTCCACATTCTATCTGTTCTTGACCCAACATTTGTAATTGAGAAGTAATGAACATGATAGCATTTAGTTTAGTACACTAACCCTTGCTAGTGGAATATATATATCCCCAGTGGATGCCTGAAACAGTAGATAATACTAAATCCTATGTATTGAGTATTGTGTGTTTTCCTGTAAATATCAGTGATAAAGCTTAATTTGTAAGCATAGTAAAGACTAACAACAATAATTAATAAAATAGAACAGTTACAATAGTATTTTATAATAAAAGTTATATGAATGTTATCTCTCTCCCTCTTTCTCCCTTGAAATATCTTAATATTTTCAGACTGCAGTTGCCATGAGTAATTGAAATCACAGAAAGTGAAATTGCAGATGTGTGTGTGTGTGGGGGGACTACTGTAGTTATATTAAACGTAGCCAATTATTTTGTAAAGAAAAGCTAAGACTGTTTTTGGAAACAGGTATATAAGTTGACTTTAGAAAAATTAAAGACTTGGCAATAAAATCATACAATAACAACAAATCAAAAAGCTTGCCTCAAACTTGTCCATATACTTCATTACAAAAATAATTAGGTTTAATTTTTGTCCTCATGGAATGCCTCTTATATTCTGTGTTCTTTTTTTTTTTTTTTTTTTGAGACAGAGTCTTAGGATGTCACTCTAGGTAGAGTGCTGTGGCATCACAGCTCACAGCAACCTCAAACTCTTGGGCCCAAGTGATTCTCTTGCCTCAGCCTCCCCATTAGCTGGGACTACAGGCACCCTCCACGACGCCCGGCCATTTTTTTGTTGTTATTGCAGTTGTCATTGTTGGTTAGGTGGCCTGGGCAGGATTTGAACTCACCAACTTTGGTATACATGGCTGGAGCCATAATAAGCACTGTGCTACGGGTGCCAAGCCATATTCTATATTCTTTTTTTTTTTTTGAGACAGAGCCTCAAGCTGTCACTCTGGATAGAGTGCTATAGCATCACAGCTCACAGCAACCTCCAATTCCTGGGCTCAAGCGAGTCTCCTGCCTCCGCCTCCCAAGTAGCTAGGACTACAGGCGCCCACCACAACGCCCAGCCATTTTTTGGTTACAGCCATCATTATTGTTTGGCGGGCCTGGGCTGGATTCGAACCCGCCAGCTCAGGTGTACATGGCTGGCACCTTAGCCTGTTGAGCCACAGGCACTGAGCCCATATTCTGTATTCTTTAACTTCTTTTTCTCCACCATAATTCTGGTTCTGTCCTTTAAATCAAATCTGGAATGTTTAAAAGTTTCTTTAGTTGCTCCTTCTGCTTTTAGTTCTTAACTGTTTGAAATAATACTATATGTTACCACAGCACCTCTAATTGTTATCTATTAACAGGGAAAATCTACACATATCCCAATATTCCAAGACATGTGTAATCTGATACTGTACTTCACTGATCCATTTTTACTCCATTTCTCGAAATGGATATTGACTTCAGACACATTGACCACCTTGTGGGGACCTTCTCTCTCTCTCTCTCTTACTTATTTATTTTTTTGAGACAGTTTCTCTTTTGCCCAGGCTAGAGTATAGTAAGCATCATCATCTCTCACTGTAGCCTCAAACTCTTGGACTCAAGTGATTCCCCTGCTTCAGTCTCCTGAGTAGTTGGGACTATGAGAGCACCACCCCACTGGGCTTATTTTTCTATTTTTTGTAGAAACAAAATCTTGATCTTGCTCAGGCTGATATCAAACTGCTGGCCTCAAGCAGTCCTCCTACCTCACCCTCCCTTGTGGCCACTCTTCATATCTGACAAATGATAATTGATAAATGTTGCCACAAGTGATGCCTTTTTCCCCTATTTACCAAATGAGGTTCTATTAGTGCATTATTTTCCAAGAGGCTTTTTCTATTAACTTTAAGTGTTATGGATATGTTCATTTTGTGATTTCTAATAATCACAAAATGATTATTAGTAACTTATACCTTTTATATTTTAAAATTGTATTTGCTTTAGAAATTTGTAGATCCTGTATTTGACCTCGTTTTTGCATCTCAAAATTTTATCTCCTAAAGACACATCTCTATATTACAGCACTTTTGAGAGTACTAATACCAAATTAGGCACTTATTAAGTGGTAGTTAAATGGAATATCAAATCTGAATTTAAAGATGATTTTGATAATGTGTGTTCTGCTTTTTTCTTTTTCAAGTGTTTGGCAACATATTGACTGTATGGGGATTGACAGGCAGCATATTCCTGATACATACCTATGTGAACGTTGTCAGCCTAGGTAAGTTTCACACACTCAATACAATTGCCAGTAATTTTACTAAGTTAATATTTAGTTAACTGAAATGTATTTATTAATTCTGGATTAAAGTATTAATGAATCACTCTATTTTATCAATTCTATTACTACTTTTCATTTTGATGTTTATTATTACTCTTGTATTTGGAGAACTCTAAAGTCAGGATGAATCTTCTCATTGATAGTGTGTAAGGGTTTAGTTTGTAAGGTTTTTATTTTCTTAACGATGCAAAAACTAATAGTGCACCTTCTAAATGATGACATTTTGTCAATGGAATGCACTATGTAAAAGATTTACTAGAAGAACACTCAATTAGTTGCAGAATTTTGTAGGTCTGTTATTCTTCCTGTTTTTAGTATGTTTTGTTCCCCCATTTCTTTTTTGTTTTTTTATTTTGGACATTTCAAAGTTATAAAAAAGTAAAATACTATAATGAACTCACGTTTCCACCACCCTGGTTCAGTAATCATGTTTTTTAATCTATAATGTCCTGTATTTCTTCTTCAGGGGAGTCCAGCCTTTTTTCTTTTCTGCTGCAAATTGGAAGAATAAGAGTTGTCTTGGGCCATACATTAAATACACAAACACTAAAGACAGCTGATGAGCAAAAGAAAAGGTCCGTGCATACTTTTTGTGATATCTGACACCACAGATGAGCAAAGCAGTCCTCAAATAATCTGCATGTGGCCCCAGGCTGCAAGTTGGACACCCTTGCTTTATGTATTATTTTAAGGCAAATTCCAGATATCATATTCTTTCATTTGTACATATTTCAGTATATATGCATTTCAGTATATATCTGAAAAGTATTCTTAAAAAAAAAAAATAACAGCAAAGCCATTATTGTACATGCAGCAAAATCTCTGGCTTATCCAGTCACTATTGTAATATTGATTGGTTGTATACATCGCTTAAATCTGTAGTAATCTAAACCTACTTCTCTCACCCCACCCCTGGTCACCTTTGCAGTATTTTTAAGGAATTCATTTTTTTGTCCTGATGAGTTTTGCCAGTTGCAGTCTCATGAGTTTACAAGTTCCTCTGTATTTCTGTGAAAAGGTGTGAATATCTATAGGCTTGATAAGATTTAGGTTCAAATTTTTTTTTTTTTTTGTAGGACTACTTTCATAGACTGTGTTCTTCTGGTTGTCTCTATGGTAGGAGCCATTGATAATCCCTAGGTCCATTAATTTATTAGGGGTTGCAAATTAGTGATATGTTAATTCTATTGTTCATTACTTATTAGCTGGAATATTTCTATGGGAATAAAATTTTTCCATATTAACTATTTAGTTCTCTTAAGGTATATTTCAGTGAGGAAAGGTAGAATAAATGCTTGTTGATTCTTAGCCTTTATTTACCAGTTTTCAGAGTAATGAAAAAAATTTAAGTATTATTATGAAATCATGAATTTAAAGGTAGTGGATATCAGCCTCTTTATTATGCTTAAATTTTGTTCCATTTTTGGTCAGTAAGAGCATCTTCAGGTTGGTTTTTAAGTCTTTCTGACAGTACCCTAGTGGACTTTGATAGCTTCTTTGCT
Source organism: Arctocebus calabarensis (assembly GCA_963573935.1). Lineage (NCBI taxonomy): Eukaryota > Metazoa > Chordata > Mammalia > Primates > Lorisidae > Arctocebus > Arctocebus calabarensis. The sequence continues at coordinate 17,438 of CAUYON010109435.1, forward strand.
ATCTGATATGACAAAGTGTCTCAGGCTTACCTTATACTTCTGTGCCTCAAACTCAGAATTGGTTTTCAAGACCAGGACTGTGGTCTGGTAATGCTACTCTCTATGACGTTGATCACTATCACCATTCTTTTTAGTAGACAAAGTTAGGAAGTATGTTTTGTTTATTGATTTTTAAGATAAAGTACGTCAGTTATACTGATAATTGCAGTTCATATTTAGGAATACAAGTTATTATTAACCATTGCTATATTGCATCTCTATCTCCTTTTATCCTAGTTTACAAAAACATGGACAAGAATGTAATTAGAATATTGCATAATTACTCAGTTGCTTCATCTTACAAAAGAATAGAATAGTCTCAGAGCTGACACAACAGTGGCACCAACAATATGATTATATAAAGCAGTTTAGAACTTTTTCCTCATAGGGTATATAATCCACAAGGGTTTTATAGTCGATTTATTGGATTTCAAGTCTTCTGAAATAATTTTGCTGTGTGGTTATTACACCTACTGGACACACACTAGTGGTTTTATTTTGATTTTTTTTTTTTAAATGAGACTTTCGGAGTTATAACTTTAGATTTATATGCAGTTTTGAAATAATGCAGAGAGATCCTATGTATCCTTTACTTAGGATGTTAACATCTTACAAAACTACGGATATAGTATGACAACTAGAATCTTAATATTTATAGCAGTCAAGTTATAGAACACCTTTTTATTGCCATAAGGATACTTCATGATGCCTCTGTTGCCTAGGCTAGAGTGCTATGGCATCAGCCTAGCTTACAGTAACCTCAAGGTCCTGGCTTCAAGCAATCCTCCTGGCGCAGCCACCCAAGTACTTGGGACTATAGGTACCTGCCACAGTGCCTGGCAAATTTTTCTATTTTTAGTAGAGATGAGTCCGGTCACTCTTGCTCAGGCTGGTCTGGAATTCCTGAGCTCAAGCAATCTTCTCTTCTCAACCTCCCAGAGTACTAGGATTATAGGAGTGAGCCACAGTGCCCACCTATTTTACTTACTTTTATAACTGTATACTTTATAATTATGTAAGAAGTAGTTCTGTCATTCTAAAATCAAATATATAAAACAAGGTATATTCAAATAAGTCTAGCTTTTTTATCCCTGTTCCTTCCTTCACAGAATAATAATTCTCTAAAAATTATTTTCTTCCATTGCTTATTTTATTATACACAGATATGTGTCTATATATTTGTATTTCCCTCCTTATTTAGGTTAGCAGTGGCATATTATACAGAACCCTTGACACTTTTTCTCTCTCTTAAAAATACATAACTGGGCTCGGAGCCTGTGGCTCAGTGGCTAGGGCACCAGCCACATATACCAGAGCTAGGGGTTTGAACCGGGCCTGCCAAGTAACAATGACAGCTACAACCAAAAAATAGCTGGGTGTCGTGGTGGGTGCCTGTAGTCCCAGCTACTTGGGAGGCTTAGGCAAGAGAATCGCTTGGGCCCAGGAGTTGGAGGTTGCTATGAGCTGTGATGGCACAGCACTCTACTGAGGGCGGCATAGTGAGACTCTGTCTATTAAAAAAATTTATGTATATACACATATATATATATACGCACACACACTCTGAAGGTCACTTCCTGGTAATATAATTGAGATTGACTCATTTCCTTCTACAGCTTAAATGTATTCTTTTTAATTTACTCTGGTTTATTCAGTTGGTCCCTTTAGGTGAACATTTGAGTTGTTTCTAGTCTTTTGTTATTACAGATAGAAATGAGTTTGTTAAGTAAAAGGGTGAATGTGTATGAAAAATTTTGTTAGCTATTGCCAAACTGCCCTTTAGTAGGATCTGTGCAGATGTGAATTACAACTTGTAATGGATAAGCATGCCTGTTTTCCCAAGCCTCACAGTAGTGTTTGACAGACATGGATTATTGTCAGTTTAATTAGGTTGGTAAAGGTAATATCAATATAGTTATGTTTGTCATTTCTTATCATGAGTGAGGTTTTTCTATTTGGTTTTGTTTCACTTTATGATAGTATTAGCCTCTTGCCAGATAGTTTTTGGTGGGGTAAATATCTGTTGATTGGTTTAGTAAGAGTTGGTTACAAACTGAGCATTAGGAAGTCACATCATTAGAATGTACTGGTCAGTTAAGGGAGATCTGTATATGACAGCGCTTGGATAGTCACGTGTCCCTGTGAACATTAAGGCAGATCTATTACTGAGTTTTAAGCATTTTAATCTAGAGCCCTTGTTTTCCCATCTAAGAATAATCTATTGTTAACTTAACCTCTACCAGGGGTGTCCAACTTGCAGTCCATGGCTTGTGAACTGCATATGGATTATGTGAGGAGTTTTTTGCTTATCTGTGGTGGTGGATATCATAAAAATTATGCATGGACTTTTTTTTTTTTTTTTTTGCTCATCAGCTTTTGTTAGTGTTTGTATATTTAATGTGTGGCCCAAGACACTTCTTCCAATGTGGCACAGAGAAGCCAAAAGGTTGGACACCCCTGCTAGACTAATACGTATATACAATAACAGTGTTCGGGCGGCAAGAGTAAAAGGATCACTCTGGATGATGTAGTTCACGGGTAGGGTAGGCTGGGGAAAGTAAATGAAATATTTCACTTAATTGTTAAATGTTCAATATTTATTTTAAAAGTGGAAATAATTTGAGGCAAATGGTCATAATGAAATAGATTCTAATTCAGTGTCATACATTTACTTTAAAAAATGTAATTTGTCATTTTAATTACAGGTTTTTTCCAGACTTTTTGCTTTAAATATTTAATGTGACAAAAGTGTGTTTCTTTTCTTCCTTCTTTCCTTCCTTTTTTTTTTTATCCCTTTGAGACAGAGTCTCACTGTGTTACCCTGGGTAGATTGCCATGGCATCATAGCTCATAGCAACCTCAACTTAGGCTTGAGCAATCAATCCTCTTGCCTCAGCCTCCTGAGTAGCTGGGACTACAGGTGTGCCCAACCAAGCCCAGCTAGTTTTTCAGTTATTAGTAGAGACAGGATCTTGCTCTTGCTCAGGCTGGTCTTGAACTACTGAGCTTAAACAATCCACTCACCTTCGCCTTCCATAGTGCTGGGATTACAGGCATGAGCCACTGTGCCTGGCCATAAAAGTGTGTTTAATTAAATTCTTTTTTTTTTGTTTTTTCTTTGTTAGGGGAGACAGGGTTTTGCTGTGTCTCCCAGGCTAGAATACCACAATTGTAGCTCATTGAAGCCTCAAACTCCTGAGCTTAGGTGGTCCTCCTCCTGCCTCAGCCTCACCTGTAGCTGGTAATATACGTGCATTACCACAACCAGCTAATTTTTTTTTTTCATGTTTTATAGACACAGAGTCTCGCTAAGTAGTCCAGGATTGTCTCAAACTCCTGGCCTCAAGCAGTCCTTCCACTTTTCCTCCCAAAGTGCTGGGATATAAACGTGACCCTACAGTGTCCAGCCAAAAATTGTTTTCTTAACATAGTTAAATGGAGTCACCTACCTGGCATCTGTTGCTACTACTAGATTATGTCCAAACCATAAGGCAAAGGATGTTGTATATGTTTTATACTATTGGTTATTCACTAAGAATGTTAAAGAAATTATAAAATTTTTCACATTTTAATTGATCTCCTTCATATCTAAATTTGTGAAAGTTTGATAAATAATTGTGTTAATATTTTAATGTAGGAGTTTGGATAAAGAGAGGGCAGTGCTACTACAACGCCGGAAAAGGGAAAATATGTCAGGTGGGTAAAAAGGACCTATGCTAAATTAAGACTAGTATAGTTGAGAGTTTAATAGTCTGTATGTTTTTAGTTAAATATAAAGACCTTATTGATGAATGTTGATTGTTTATATAATTTACAGTCTCTGGTATAGATTTTAAATATTCCTTTTGATAGGTTATACAATGAGTATATACTTATTTTGGAAAACATGGAAAATAGAAGAAAATAATTAAAACATTTAAATTAGCTGTAACTTTTCTACACATAAGTAATCTATATGTTTAAAGGAGTAAAATATGTTTGTTCTTCAGAAACATGGTGATCCATTAGTTTATCATATGGAATTATTTCTTTCATTTTTGGAAGCATAATTTTCTAAATCTCCTAAATTCTGATTTTCATATCCTACAATTTTCATTTTGGCTTAAAATATGTTGACACCAGTATAACTGGTTTTGAATAATTATAATTCATTCAACCATTCCTCCTCCTCTTTTTTTTTTTTTTTTTTTTTTTTTTTGGAGACAGAGTCTTACTATGTCGCCCTGGATAGAGTGCTGTAGCATTATAGCTCACAGCAACCTCAAACCCTTAGGCTTAAGTGAATCTGCTTTAGCCTCCCAAGTAGCTGGGACTACACTCGCCTACCACAATGCCAGGCTAGTTTTTTTTTGTTTTCTTTTTCTTTTTTTTTGAGACAGAGTCTCAAGCTATCACTTTGGGTAGAGTGCTATGACATCACAGCTCACAGCAACCTCCAACTCTTGGGCCCACGCGATTCCCTTGCCTTAGCCTCCTAAGTAGCTGGGACTACAGGTACCTGCCACAATGCCAGGCTAGTTTTTTTGTTTGTTTGTTTTGTCTTTGAAATAGAGTCTCAAGCTATCACCTTGGGTAGAGTGCTATGGCATCACAGCTCACAGTAACCTCCAACTCTTGGGCTTAAGTGATTCTCTTGCCTCAGCCTCCCAAGTAGCTGGGACTATAGGCACCCGCCACAATACTTGGCTATTTTTTTTAGTTGTAATTGTCATTGTTGTTTGGTGGGGTCGGGCTGGATTCAAAACCGCCAGCTCTGGTTTATGTGGCTGGTGCCTTAGCCACTTGAGCTACAGTTGCCAAGCCCAGGCTATCTATCTATCTATCTATCTATCTATATATATATATATTTTTTTTTTTTTTTGAGAGCCTCAATCTGTCACCCTGGATAGAGTGCTGTGGCATCACATCTCACAGTAACCTCCAATTCCTGGGCTCAAGCGAGTCTCCTGCCTCTGCCTACCAAGTAGCTGGGACTATGGGCACCCGCCACAATGCCCCGCCATTTTTTGGTTGCAGCCGTCATTGTTGTTTGGCGGGCCCAGGCTGGATTCGAACCTGCCAGCTCAGGTGTACGTGGCTAGCACCTTAGCCCGTTGAGCCCCAGGCTATATTTTTTGTTGCAGTTGTCATTGTTGTTTAGCTGGGCCGGGCCAGGCTCGAACCCACCAGCTGTGCTATTGGTGCCAAGCCAGCCATTCCTCTATGATGTACATTGGAGATGTTTCCAGTATTCTATTGTTTTAGTTTTGTTATTAAAGACAGTACCCTCGAACAGAACCCTCTTGCATAAGTTTTTTTTTTTTTTTTTACTCTTGCTATTTTATCTTTGGCCAGATCCCTGGAAAAGGGATGGCTGGTTCAAAGGGTAAATACATAGATAATTTTGCTAGATTTGGCTAAATTCCCCTTTGTAGGTCATTTTGAATTTTTACTGGTAGTGTATGAAGGTAACTTTCCCCCAATTACACCACCAGAGTATGTTGTCAGACTTTTGGAATCTTTCTAGTTTAATGTGTGAGTAATTATATTTGTAGTTTATATTTAAATGTATCTTCTTATTACAAGTGAGGTGAGTGAAGAAGTGAAACAAACATTTTTATTCTTTAGAAAAATGGGGATCACACTTTGTTGTGTGGAATGTTGCTTCACTGTTGAAATACAAGTGTTACATATGTAGTAATTTTTGTTTTGCCTTTGAAGATGGTGATACCAGTGCAACTGAGAGTGGTGATGAGGTTCCTGTGGAATTATACACTGCATTTCAGCATACTCCAACTTCGATTACTTTAACTGCTTCAAGAGTTGCCAAGGTTAATGATAAAAGAAGGAAAAAGAGTGGGGAGAAAGAACAAAACATTTCAAAATGTAAAAAAGTACGTTTTTGCTTGATTTGAGTGGAGTGGATAGGAGAGTAGATAGCTGAATTTTGTAGGAAAAACAGAAGTGAGAGTAATGGATAGTAGCTAAAAAAGGTGGTATGATAGCTAGCAAAAGTGTTCAGAAATAACAGTTCTAAAATTTTAATAAATTATTAACAGGTAAAAAAGCAATGATTTTTTTTTTATGGTTCTCTATTTGAATCATATCTAATCATTTTAATAAAGCTACATATTTGTTGAATTTCTTACCACATAGATTTTTTGCTTTTGTTTTTGAGACAGAGTCACCCACTGTAGAGTGCTATAGTGTCATAGCTCAGAGCAACCTCAAACTTTGTCACCCACTGTAGAGTGCTGTAGTGTCACAGCTCAGAGCAACCTCAAACTCTTGGACTCAAGTGATTCTCTTGCGTCAGCCTCCCAGGTAGCCGGGACTACAAGTGCCCACCACAAAGCCCAGCTATTTTTTTTAGAGATGAGATCTCCCTCTGGCTCAGGCTGGTCTCAAATTTCTGAGCTCAGGCAATTCACCAGCCTGTACTTTTAGAGTGCCAGGATTCTTTTTCCACATAAATTTTAGGTGATGAATTATATGTAGGATCTGATGACAGACAACTATTTTATAAGCTACCTTTTCATTAAATTTGTTAACATTGCTAATGAAGATTTTTGTCCTATAAGGTAAAAAACAGTTTTCATAATGGCAATATAGGTATTTAGACTAAAATTTTACCTACATATGAAATTAAGGCTTTAAAATAAAGTTTTTTAGAATCTTTGAATAATTCCTATGATATATTTTGTTATTTAGTAGGCAGTGTGTTGTACTTTTAAATACATTTTAATGTTCTAATTTCACCTTCCCCTTTGACTATTTAGCAGTCATCATATCTATGCCCTTCTGCTTTCCTTACTTGTTTAATTGTATTTTACCCAATCTGGACAAGTTACTGTTAACTACATTCTTTTTGGACTTTGTGAATATGTAATCTTTGTTTATGCTGTTTCTTCCCCATTTGGGAATATTCTCTATCTTTATTTTTTAAACTCTTACTGTATATTTTGAGGCACATTTAAAGCACAACTTCCTCCATAAAATTTGCTTCTCTCCTACCAAACATGAATTTCTTTCTTTGCATCTTATCAAGGCACTTAACACCTAAGCACATTTTACCTGGTTTAATGTTTATTTTCCTTATTTCTGGTAGATTGTATTTTATACAAAGATTGTTGCATGCTTTTTACAATTTAGGAACTCAAAATAGATATTGACTTACCTATTAGTCTACTGCTTTTAAATTTTTTTTTTTTTTTTGAGACAGAATCTTACTTTGTTGCCCTCTGTAGAGTGCGATAGAGTCATAGCTCATAGCAACCTCAAACTCTTGGGCTTAAGTGATTTTCTAGCCTCAGCCTCCCAAGTAGTTGGGACTGTAGGTGCCCACCACAATGCCCAGCTACTTTTAGAGACAGGGTTTTGCCCTTGTTCAGGCTGGTCTTGAACTTCTGAGCTCAAGCAATCCATCCGCCTCAGCTTCCCAGAGTGCTAGAATTACAGGTATGAGCCACTGCACTTGGCCCTACTGCTTTTGAATTTTGATTTACTTATTTATTTATTTATTTTTTGGCTTTTTTATTTGCTGGGGCTGGGTTTGAACCTGCCACCTCTGGCATGTGGGGCCAGCGCCCTACTCCTTTGAGCCGCTGGCGCTGCCCATTGATTTCTTTTTTTGATTGTTATATAAAAGTTACATGGAAATTTTATCCTTGTGTATTTCTGTTTTAGGTCATTTGGTTTCATTTAATCTGTTTTTTTAAAAACAAAGCATAGATTCTCCATTTTCTATGTCTAGAATGATTTTTGGTATTTCAAATGAATCAATCTTGAATATTGCTTTGTATTTCAAAAGGAAGATATTTTCTCTGCTAAAAGTTAATAATACTTGGCAGGGCCTGAGAATGGAGGCTCATGTCTGTAATACCAGTACTTTAGGAGGCTGAGACAGGAGCATTCATTTCCTTAGGTGAGGAGTTCAAGACCAGCCGAAGCAACATAGCAAGACCTTGTCTCTACAAAAATTTATTTTATTTAATTTCATTTATTTATTTTTTAGACAGAGTCTCACTTTCTGCAGAGTGCCATGGTGTCATAACTCACAGCAACCTCAAACTCTTGGATTCAAGTGATTCTATTACCTCAGCCTCCCAAGTAGCTGGGACTATAGACGCATGCCATAATGCCCAGCTATTTTCAGCTATTTTTAGAGACGGGGTCTCACTCTTGCTTAGGCTGGTCTCAAACTCCTGAGCACAAGAAATCTCCCCACCTCAGCCTTCTCGAGTACTAGGATTATAGGCATTTTTCAATGCCCCCAATTTATTTCTTTTAAATATGAGCCAAATGCATTGCCATGTTCCTGCAGTCCTAGATAGAGGCTGAGGCATGAAGGATGCTTGAGCCCAGGAATTTGAGGTTGCAGTGAGCTATATGCCACTGTACTCTAGGCTGGGGGAAAGAGCAAGACACTGTCTCTAAAAACTAACAGTAATACTTGACAGGTGCCAGGTGTGGTTGTTCGCACCTGTTATCCTACCACTCTGGGAGGCCAAGGTGGGTGAATTGCCTGAGCTCAGGAGTTTGAGACCAGCCTGAGCAAGAGTGAGACTCCATCTCTACTAATAGACTAGCCAGGCATAGAGCCCCGCGCCCCCCTTAGTCCCAACTGCTCAGGAGACTGAGGTAAGAGGATTACTCAAGCCCAAGTGGTTGAGGTTGCTGTGAGCTATGATAGCACTCTACCCAGGGTGACAGAATGAGACTCTGAAGAAAAAAATAATAATACTTGACAAGGATAAGGGGGGAGTGGGGAATAAAGAATCCAGGAGTGAGCATAGAACATAGCTTCCATTGTTCTGTTAAATTTTTATTATTATTAGGTGGCATTATATACTACAAAAGATATAGCAAAATGATACAGTTTTTTTCTTCAGCCTACTACATGGCTAATTGTTGAAAATGTAAATGGAGTTAGCAATAAGGTGTAAATGGCCCTTTACCAGTTCAAGTCTTTGACATAATTAACATTATTAATGATGCAGAATAATATATCAAAAGGCACAGATTGTGTATTGTGGTCCTGTATACTGGTTAGGATTTTTAAGATAATGTTTTCCAATTTTAACTTGAATTTTTTCTACTTCATTTTTTAGTTCATAAAACCACTGCTGGCAAATACTACATATGAACATTCTATTATTATTTTTCTTCCATTATTTCCTGTGTAAACCAAATTTCTATTTCCTTGGCCATGCTTTGTTTAAAATTTTTTTTTCCAGCAGCATAGCCGTTATCCAGGCTCTAAAATCTATAAGTCATCTTTATTCTTTGACATCCAGATTTATTCTATAAAGCTCTATTGATTTTTACTTTGAAATGTCTTGTTTTTATTTATTTATTTTTTTTGACACAGAGTCTCACTCTGTCATCCTGGGTAGAGTGCTGTGGCATCATAGCTCACAGCAACCTCAAACTCTTGGGCTCAAGCGATCTTCTTGTCTATACCCTAAGTAGCTAGGACTATTGGTGCCCATCATAATGCCCAGCTAATTTTGCTATTTTCAGTAGAGATGGGAGTCTCAGTTTTGCTCAGGCTGGTCTCAAACTCCTGAGCCCAAGTAATCCACCTGCCCCAGCCTCCCAGAGTGCTAGGATTATAGGCATGACCTACTGCTGAGCATGTGCAGCTGAAATGTTTTTTTTTGTTGTTTGTTTGAGACAGAGTCTCACTTTGTCACTGTTGGTAGAGTGATTTAGAGTGATGTGGCATCATAGCTCATAGCAAATTCAAATTCTTGGGCTCAAGCAATTATCTTGTTTCAACCTCCCTGTAGTTGGGACTACAGGCACCTGCCACAACATCCAGCCTTTTTTAGAGATGAGTCTCGCTCTAGCTCAGGCTGGTTTTGCAAGTACAGGCATGAGCCCCCATGCCCCGCCCCTGAAATGTATTTTTTCTTTCTTTCTTTTTTTTTTTTTTTTTTTTGACAGAGTCTTACAGTGTAGCCCGTGGTAGAGTGCTGTGGCGTCAAAGTTTACAGCAACCTCCAACTCTGGAGCTCAAGTGATTCTTTTGCCTCAGCCTCCCAAGCAGCTGGGACTACAGGTGTCCACCACAACGCCTGGCTATTTTTTGTTGTTGTTGTAGTTGGGCCAGGTTCGAACCCACCAGCTCCGGTGTATGTGGCTGGCACCCTAACCATTGAGCTATGGGCACCGAGCCCTGAAATATATTTTTGATATTTCCTTCTTTTCTTTTGAGACAGACTCTCACTTTGTTCCCATGTATAGTGGTGCAGTCATAGCCCACTGCAGGCGTAAGTGATTCTCCTGACTCAGTCCCCTAAAGAGCTGAGACTATAGGCCTACAGTCACACCCCACTATCCCCAACTAATCTTTCTATTATCTGTAGAGACAGGGTCTTGCTCTTGCTCTGGCTGGTCTTGAGCTCCTGGCCTTAAGCAGTCCTGGTTTGGTGTCCCAGAGTGCTAGGATTATAGGTGTGAGCTGCTGTAATTGACCTGATAGACTTTTCCCCCCCTTTTGGCTGTTGCAACCCTACTCTGAGCCCTTACTACCTTATAGTAATATAATATCTTTTAATCTTTGATTTCTCTTTATCCTCTTCCCTTTTCATTCTGTTCTGCATTTGGTTATCAAATTTCTTATAAATGTCATTCTTATATCTCTACTCAGAAATATTCTAGGAATTGTTCACTTTTAGTGAAGAGCATATGATATTTAAGTCAGAATTATATAAATCTAACTTTTCTTTCTTTTTTTTATGATACATAGTCTCACTTTCACTCTGGGTAGGGTGCCACGGCATCAGCCTGGCTCACTGCAACTTCAAGTGATCCTCTTGCCTCAGCTTCTTGAGTTGTTGGGCTTAACAGGCCTCCACCATGATGCCTGGCTAATTTTTCTATTTTTAGTAGAAACAGGGTCTCACTCTTGATCAGGCTGGTCTTGAACTTTTGAACTCAAGCAATCCGCTCACTTCAGTCTCAGAGTGCTTGGATTACTAGTGTGAGCTACTGCACCTGGCCAAAATGTGACTTTTTATTTCTAATTTAATTTTCTATTTTTTTAAGGCGAGCATAGAACTAAGTTTATTGAGGAAGAGAAAGGCTTACAGAATAAGAAAGTTTACAGAGCAGATTGCCATCACCTTAGACAATGAATAGGCCTCCATTGCCAGGGCATAGGCAAAGAAGGCAAAATGTAATTTTTTAAATAAGTATCTTTCCAGTAGGTAAAAGTGGTATATAAGTTTTTTCCTGAATTTGACATAATTCCTTTCTTTGTGCCTGCATAGTTTTTTATCTACTTTTTTTCTTCATATTTTTCATAAAGGGTCTTTGCCTCCTCTTTTAAAAAACGTCTTGCTGTCTTCTAACATTGTCTATGTAAAATTTGGCACTTAAATATATTTGGATCTGTATTTTTAGCTCTAGGTTTTTGCTCGTTAGTCTCTCTACATGGAACATTTACACTTTTAGGGGAGTTGAGAGGGAGAGAAATGAAGTCTTAAATACCTCTTTCAGGATCTGGCACATTAGTGGGCTCTTAGTACACATTTATTGGATAAATATAGCTCTATTTACCACAGTTCTCATTTCTTAAGACCCATTAAGTGTTCAAATATTGTTTGCTATTTGATTTGAGAATTAAAGTAATAAACATTATTTTATCCCCTCCCAAAACATGTCTCATCACTTTTCTCACGAAATTATTTTTATACATATATATATAATTTATTTATTTGTTATTTTTTTTTAGAGACAGAGTCTCACTCTGTTGTCCTGGGTAGAGTGCTGTGGCATCACACAGCTCACAGCAACCTCCAGCTTTTGGGCTTAGGTGATTCTCTTGCTTCAGCCTTCCGAGTAGCTGGGACTACAGGTGCCTGCCACAACACCCAGCTGTTTTTTTGTTGCAGTTTGGCAGGGGCCAAGTTTGAACCTGCCACCCTTGGTATATGGGGCTGGCACCCTACTCACTGAGCCACAGGTGCCATCCGCACAAAATTATATTTAAATACCTCCTCAATCTCTATCATAAACATTTTTTGAGGTTTATAATATTGAGCACACAATACCTGGAAATTTTTGTCTTAGCTTCACGTTTAAAAATTCATACAGATTTTTATGTTCTATATAGTTAGCATTCTGTTTATTTCTTTTTTAAAGAGAAAGGATCTCACTTTATTGCCTGGGCTGTAGTACATTGGCTATTCATTGGCACAATCATAGCACCTTATAACTTTGAACTCTTGGGCTGATCCTCCTGCCGTAGTCTCACGAGTAGCTGGGACTATAGGGTGTGCGACACTGCCTACCCACATTCTTTTTAAAAAATAGTAGTATTCTAGTAGATAACCTTTAATTACATAAATATAGTCCTAATATTGGCTTTACTGGTTATTTCCAAAGTTTTGTTATGACACCACAGTAAAAAGCTTCAACAAACTGATTCATTCTTAAATATTAATTATACACAGTTTTTAAAAAAACTTACTCAAAATTCCATATTTATTTTAGGCCTTTCGTGAAGGATCTAGGAAGTCATCCAGAGTTAAGGTAAATATATTTAATTTAAGGCATTATTATCAATTGTCAGTAATTTAGGAGCATTCTAAGTGGTTGCTTATCCATATCTTAATGTGTGTCATTTCATAGCTTTTTATTTTTACCAGAAATGTAGGACCTTACATAATTCCTACTAGATTAATATTCTACTCTTGTAATTTATTAACACTGTTAAAACATTAATCAAAAGGGGGAGGTATATAAGCAATATGTAATGTTATGTAGGTAATTTGAAATTCATTGATCACTGCGTTCTCCATCTCCAGTATTACTGTACTGTACTACACACATGGATGCAGAATCACATTTGGAACTTGAAAATGTGCTCTTCTGCATAGTTGGGATTCTAGTCACTTAAGTACAGCATCACTTTCTTCTTAACTTTTTTATTTCATTTTGTGAAACTTATAACTATACCTCCAAAGTGAACGTCTACTGCAAGTCCAGGTAAGCCTGCAGGGAAGAGAAAAGTGATTACAATTAAAACAAAAATAGAAGTAATTCACACTTATGGTGCATCTTAGAAAGGTACAGGTGAAACTTACTAAATGCAGAATATAAATGTCTTAACACAATAACCAAGAAAATGCCATGAAGGCTATGTTAACCAATTAGATGAAAATATTTCAGATTGTATATGAAACCAGCACATTGTACCCCATGATTGCATTAATGTACACAGCTATAATTTAATTAAAAAAATAGAAGTAATCATTGAGAAAAGGACTAGATGCCATCATTTACTGGGAAAGCCTTAGGCTTCAATCACTGGACTACTGGAACAATTATAAAAGATAAAGTGAGAAAATGGTGAGAATAAGCAGATCAATTATTAAAATGGAAAGTTTATTGATTTGGTTAGAAAATCAAAATAAGCATAACATTCCCTTTAGCTGAGTGTTGATAAAACATCAGTTGAGTGCTGACCTTTAATATTCTTTTTAGAAATTTCTCCCATCTCCTGGCTAAACTTTTTGTATGAGTTTGCTTTATGTACTGTTTGAATTAAAAGAGCACAATAGTTTCTGTAACTTACTATTATAGAACAGGGGTAGTATTACTGTATTGGTAGTACACTTGCATTATTACTACAAGTGAGCCATTATAGTATTGTTATTGTTACTACTACATATGTGCTGTTCTTAGGAACATGTCATTCATAACCGGGGAACTGCCTGTATTTGTAATTTTATTGGTTTCTTCCATTTGGCTACGGAAGTAACAGTGAAGTTTGAATTTCAACTGTTCCTCCTTAACTCAGCTAGCTTCCTTTAGTTTTCTAATTCATATTTGGCATGCAGTATAAAAATGTACTAGGCTACTAATTTGTGGTCTTCTTTTCACTAGAACCAACTTAGAAAACCAAACGTTATTTGTAGTTTGTACTATGTTGTTTATATAGATCAGGCGTCCTCAAACTTAACAGGGGGCCAATTCACTGTCCCTCAGACTGTTGAAGGGCCGGACTATAGTTTAAAAAAAAAAAACTGAACAAATTCTTATGCCTACTGCATATATCATATTTTGAAGTAAAAAACAAAACGGGAACAAATAGAATTCGAACCAATGCATGTGGCCCATGGGCCGTAGTTTGAGGACCCGTGATATAGATTGTCATAATATTTTATATGAGTGTGTGTAAATACTTAAGTTCAGATATTAATGCTGAGTTTTCTGTGATTTTAGGGTTCAGCTCCAGAGATCGATCCTTCATCTGATGGTTCAAATTTTGGATGGGAGACAAAAATCAAAGCATGGATGGATCGCTATGAAGAGGCAAATAATAACCAGTATAGTGAGGGTGTTCAGAGAGAGGCACAAAGAATAGCTCTGCGATTAGGCAGTGGAAATGACAAAAAAGAGATGAATAAATCAGATTTGAATACCAACAATTTGCTCTTCAAACCTCCTGTAGAGGTAAATATGTCATTTGTCAAAAAACTGTAAAATAAAACCCTTTTTATACTATGTATTTGTGGTTAGGCTGAAAGTAACCAGGTTTAATTAATCTCAAAATTTACTCTGATTTTAGAGCCATATACAAAAGAATAAGAAAATTCTGAAATCTGCAAAAGATTTGCCTCCTGATGCACTTATAATTGAATACAGAGGGAAGTTTATGCTGCGAGACCAGTTTGAAGCAAATGGATATTTCTTTAAAAGGTATATTTTTTTATTTTCCCATCTTCATTTTCTATAGGTAAATACTGAATTTCTGGCTGTTTTCTCAGATGCTCTGATTGTATGTACTGTGTTTTTTCTTTGTGTTCATTTCAGTACTTAAAACTGTAGTGTGAATGAATAGTGACTAATAACAACTTTTGAACTATGATAAACTACAAAATTATTAAAAAATATGAAGATATATTTCTTAATTTCTTGCCTATGTCTGTCTTGCTGAAAATTCTCAAACAGTCTACTTAAAAGAGAAATCAGCAACTTAATAGGTTGTAGGTATAGGATATTAGTCAGAAGCTCTGATTACCTGAGATTACAAGGAACCTTTCTATCCAGAACCTATGTTTAATTCCTCATTAAGTAATAGTTAGAACCTGAAAAGACCATTTTGATCATAGGCAAAAGCTCTTCCTCTTGTTTTTTTTTTTTCTTCTGGAGACAGAGTCAGGCTCTGTCACCTAGGTTGGAGTGCAGAGGTGCTATCATAGGTCACTGTAACCTCGAGCTCCTGGGCACAAGTGATCTTCCTGCCTCAACATCTGGAGTAGCTAGGAGTACAGGTGCATACCACCATGGCTGGCTAAAATTTTTTAAAATATATATTATTGAGATAGGATCTCATCATGTTGCCCAGACTGGTCTTGAACTCCTGGCCTCAAGCACGCTTCTCATCTGGGAGGCTGAGGCCTGAGCTCACAAGTTTAAGACCAGCCTGAGCAAAAAGTGAGACCTCCCTATCTCTACTAAAAATAGAAAAACTGAAGCAAAAGGATCGCTTAAGCCCAAGAGTTGGAGGTTGCTGTGAGCTATGACATCATGACACTACCCAGGATGACAGCTTGAGACTTTGTCTCAAAAAAAAAACCAAAAAAAAAATCAAATTATGATTTCATGAAAGCAGTAGTCACTTTCTTTTTATCTTTCTTTGTAAATTTGAATTTCTATCTTCAGTTAATTGCCTTTGATTAGGTAAGGTTATATGGTGCAGGTAAATGTTTCATTAGCATAAACTAGCATAAGTTTAGAGTGGGATCTGGAATCAGCTTGCCTATATTCAAATCTTGACTTCTTACTTTACTGTGAGTCTTTTAGAAGTTTGTGAGACTGTGTGTTCTTAAGTTTCTTCATCAGTTTGCCTTTGAAGAATAACAGATTATTATACTAAAATGTGAATAGCTTATAATATTTCCTTCTTTGTAGACCGTACCCTTTTGTTTTATTCTACTCTAAATTTCATGGGCTGGAAATGTGTGTCGATGCAAGGACTTTTGGGAATGAGGCTCGATTCATCAGGCGTTCTTGTACACCCAATGCAGAGGTAAAGTTATAGAACTATTTTGAGGAGGTGGGGCATGGAGGTTTGTGCAGTGTAAGTATTAAGCACAAAAGTCTGGCAACCTAAAAAATTTATCAACTGCAGATGGGTTTTATACTACCCAACATCTCTCTGTTGTGAAAATTCAGGTGATATTGGCTGTTAATTCCTAAAAAGTATTTTGCCCATGGAAGAAATTGTGATGTTCCTTATAAGAGGAGATATTGGGCTTCTTTCTATTTATCCTGAAAGGTCTATTTATGATTCAAATATGTGCTATGGTTTGATTAAATTATATGACAAAGCTAAAATCTTTGTGTGCTACTTCAAAAATGTTTGTACAATTGTATTTTAATGTAGAATATAAAGTAATGTTGGTTTTACTTTTTATATGCCAACATAAACATTTTTAATTTTTTAAATCATATAATGTTACAGCTAAGAACCTAGGTTTTAGAACCAGATTTAGTAGATTCATGCCGTTTCTGTGACTTACTAGCTTTGTAACCTTATCTGTGCTTCAGTTTTATTTCTAAAAAGGTGGTAATGAGGACTAAAGGAATTAAAATGCACATAAAATATCTAGAACATTGTCTGTCATAGAAAAGTACAGTGTTGGCTGTACCATTACTACATTCATCAAAGGTGCCGTCACTTGTAAGACTTCCAATTTTAGAGTTACTTAAAGGTGTAAGATGAGAATTAACGAAATATATTTATTTTTTGGATGGCAAGCTGTAGGGGTTGGGGGCTTGGCAGTGGGCAACAATAAATGTTTGAAATATCTTCCCAGGGCGCCTGTGGCTATGAGTAGGGTGCCAGCCCCATATATTCAGGGTGGCAGGTTCAAATCTAGCCTCAGCCGAACTGCAACCAAAAAATAGCTGGGCGTTGTGGCAGGCACCTGTAGTCCCAGCTACTCGGGAGACTGAGGCAAGAGAATCTCCTAAGCCCAGGAACTGGAGGTTGCTGTAAGCTGTGTGATGCCACGGCACTCTACCTAGGGCGATAAAGTGAGATTCTGTCTCTACCAAAAAAAAAAAAAAAAAAATCTTCCCAGCTGTTACCTGATTTATAGTGATAAGTCTCATAGGAAGTAATTTACAGAAATACAAAATTATTCTTTTAACTTACAGGTGAGACATGAAATTGAAGATGGAACCATACATCTTTATATTTATTCTATACAAAGTATTCCAAAAGGAACTGAAATTACTATTGCCTTTGATTTTGACTATGGGAATTGGTAAGTTCAAGTCTGTAAATATGTCATCTGTTATTTAATAGTTCCTTGAAGGCCTTACAATAATTTAGTTATCATTACTTTTATAGCTTATATTATTATCATGAGAATTAAAACTACTTGAAAATAAGCATTTTGATATAAGCCTCCATTATATAATTGTTGCTTATTTTATAAATTGTCCTAATTATGATTGTGATGTAAATGTTCACGGTGTGTGTGTGTGTGGTTTTTGGCCGGGGCTGGGTTTGAACCGGTGCCCTACTCCTTTGAGCCACAGGCGCTACCCCATAGTCAGTAATCTTAATTCAGCCATATAACACGAAACTTGTTTGTAAGATTTTTTCTTTTCTTTTTTCCTTTGTTTGTAGGGGATACAATTTTAGTCATATAGTTTATTTGGTTAATATGAATGATTTTTCTTTAGTTCCTCAAAGCAAGAGATTTTGTCAAATTTCCTTTACAGTATAAATTGAAAGGGTTTGTTGGAGATATTGCAAGGAAAATCTGAGAACTACTGTTGTGGAACACTAGGAAAAAAACAAATATTAATTCTGAGTACAGTAGATCCTTGAATAGCACAGAGGCTAGGGGTGTCAACTTCTTGTCCAGTCAGAAATCCATGTATAACTTTTGGCTCCCCAAATGCTTAACTAATGGTGTATTGTTGACTAGAAGCCTTGCTAATAAATAATACATACTTGTATTTTATATGTATTTACATTTTCTTACAGTAACAAACTAGAGAAAAGAAAATGTTATTAAGAAAATCACAGAGGGGGCTGAGTGTGGTGGCTTACACCTGTAATTCTACAACTTTGGCAGACCAAGGTGGGAGGATGGCTTGAGACCAGGAGATTGAGAACAGCTTGGGCAAAATAAATAAATAAATAAAATTAGGCATGTACCTGTAGTCTTAGCTACTGAGGAGGCTGAGCCAAGAGGATTGCTTGAGTTTCAGGTTGCAGTGAGCTATATACTCTAGTCTGGGCAGCAGACTAAGATCCTGTCTGAAAAGGAAGAAGAGAAAGTATATTTACTATTCACTAAGTGGAAGTGGATCATTCTGCCTTTTTATAATCTCTTTGTAGATTTCCTTGATTGGCTTTTGTAAATCAAGTGAAGTCATGCACACCATCTGGACAGTTTTCTCCAGCACAGATTGAATGTTTTGGGCTTGATTGTTTTCTGTAATAGTTATGGTATCTTCAACCTTCCAGGCTGTCATGTAGTTTTTTGGAGGGTTCTCTTCATAGGGTTGACAGTCCTTTACACAAAGTATCATGTGTAATAAGCCTTAAAAGTTTTAGACCCTAGAGACTGAATTATAGATGTGTTTTATAGCAACTAGGTGACTTCAGTGCCGTTGGTGTTGAACTCATGGGGTTCTGGGTATCCAGGAGCATTGTCTGGTATCAAAAGGGTTTTAAAAGGCAGCTCCTTTACTAGCAAGATACTTACCTACTTCAAGTGACAAAGCATTGATGGAAACAATCCAGAAAAACGATTCTTGACGTCCAGGACTTCTTTTTGTATAACTAAAAAACTGGCAGCTGATATTTATCATTTCCTTTGAAGACTCAATGGTTGAAAGTTCTGTAGATGAGGGAAGATCTGATCATAAACCTGACTGCATTTGCATAAAATAGTAGAATTAGCCTATCCCTTCCTTTCTTAAATTCTGGTGCTCACTTCTTGTCCTTACTAATGAATGTCCTTTGTGACTTTTTCTTTTTTTTGCAAAATAGGGTAATTTCATTTGCATTAAAAACCTGTTCAGGCAGATATTCTTTCTCCTCAGTGATTTTTCTTAATGATGTCTAGAAACTCATCTGCCTCTTGATCATTGGAATCTGCTTACCCTATTATCTTGACATTTTTTAAGTCAAACACCTTTCTAAAATTATCAAACCATCCTTTGCTGGACTAAATTCCCCAGCTTTATTGCTTTGCCACTTAATGACTTCATGTTTTCTTGAATCATTACAATGTATAGACATACCTTTCTTATACAGCCATCCCACACCCACATAAAAGCTGCAGTATTAATATAAGATGAAAAGGTACTTTGCAAAAAGTGTAAGATTTTCACACCTTATGGCATAGCTGCAGCAACAGCTCTACAAATTTCCTTTTTTTTTACATGGTACATATGATGTATTCATTTATCTTGAGATGACAGGCAATCTAGGGTACTAATCAAGTAATTCAACTTTTTCTTTTAGTGTTATGACTTTGCTTTGCTTCTTAGGAGCACTTCCTGTATCACTAGTGGCACTTCATATAGGTTCCATGGTGTTAACTCTAAATTTACTATATTGTACTACACATGAAAAATGTGAGAACCATGAGACATCACTTTTTACTATGATAGACAGTTTTACAGCTCATAGGGAGAGCAGAAGGAGTGGCTTCAAAATTATTATAATTACATATTACATACGATAGTTAATAGATGCAGTTATGATTTAACACTGCATCTTTGTTTATATTTCTTTTGACTGAATGGCAACATGTATGGTCTATAAGAATGTATGTAAGTTTTGAAAGATTTGTATCTTATGGTAGTAAATGATAAAATAGACTAGTATCTACATACATTTTATGCATTCATGACATATTTAACTTCTTAATTTTTTCAGTATTTCTAGGCATATCTGAGTTCTTTCAAATTGCTGATCTACAAAAAAATTTCTAATATATTGAAAAAACAATGCATATTTTCTAGATTTTTTTTAATTTTAAGACAAAAGTTATTCAAGGGTCAACTATACTTGTTTAAATTTTAAAACATGTAAGGATAAAAATAATACAAATGTCATGTACTTCCCAAATTAGAAATAAAATATTATTCATTAAGTCCCTTATGTTTAGCAGCCAGATTGCATCTCTGCCCTTCCCTCCTTCAATAACTTCTTGTTTTGTCCTCACTGATCTATCTTTAACGTGTTAACATTTCTTTAACATTTTATTGTGTCTGTATATGTTGACAAATGGTATCTAGAATTTTATGTATGTTTAAGCTTTATGTAAGTTGTAACCCATTACATTCTTATGCATTCATCCTTTCTCGTTCATTGAATGAAATTAAGTTATACTGTTATATGTAGCTATTGAAGTAACTATGGTTTTTGCTATAACATTATTTTGTGTAAATCTACTTATACTTTAAAACACTCAAGAGTTTTAATTTTGGGGGCTTTTTCTTACTCTGTGATCTATAAGAGGTTGAACATCCCTAATCTGAAATCCAAGTGCTTCAAAATTATAAACTTTTGAGCACTGGCATGTCACAAATAGAAAATTCCACACCTGACCTCCTGTGACAGGTTACAGTCAAAACTTGATTTCATGCACCAAATTATTAAAAATATTATATAAAAATTACTTTTAGGCTATGTGTATAAAGTATATACAAAACATATGTGAATTTTGTGTTTGGATTTTGGTTCCATCCCCAAAATATTTCATTATGTATATATAAATATTAAAAAAAAAAAAACAAACCCAAAACCACTTCTGTTCCAAAGCATTTCCTATAAGGGATATTCAACCTGTATCTGGTCAGAAATAAACATTTAGGGCCTGTGGCTCAGTGAGTAGGGCGCTGGCCCCATATGAGGGTGGTGAGTTCAAACCCAGCCCCTGCCAAACTGTAACAAAAAATAGCCAGGTGTTGTGGTGGGCACCTGTAGTCCCAGCTGCTTGGGAGGCTGAGGCAGGAGAATTGCCTAAGCCTAGGAGTTGGAGGTTGCTGTGAGCTGTGATGCCATGGTACTCTAGTGAGGGCTAGAAAGTGAGACTCTTTCTCTAAAAGAAAAAAAAAAGAAACATTTAATTATTACATTGTTTTTATGAGAAAATAAAATTTCTTTTCTGATAGTTACCAGGAATGCAAATTAGTGAAAAGTATATATTGCTTGTAATTAATAATAGTATACAATTCTATGGAGTTGTAGTTTTTTTTTTTTTTTTTTTTGAGACAGAGCCTTAAGCTGTCACCCTGGATATAGTGCCATGGCATCACAGCTCATAGCAACCTCCAATTCCTAGGCTCAAGTGAGTCTCTTGCCTCCACCTCCCAAGTAGCGGGGACAACAGTCGCCTGCCACAACGCCCGGCCATTTATTGGTTGCAGCCGTCATTGTTTGGCGGGCCAGGCTGGATTTGAACCTGCTACCTCAGGTGTACGTGGCTGGCACCTTAGCCTGCTGAGCCACAGGCGCCGAGTCTATGGAGTTGTACTTTTAAGTGAATTAGAAAATTTCCAGTTTTGTTTTATATCTTAAAATATGTAACTGGTTATCTTTTCAGTAAGTACAAGGTGGACTGTGCATGCCTCAAAGAAAACCCGGAGTGCCCTGTTCTAAAACGTATTTCGGAATCTACGGAAAACATAAATAGTGGTTATGAGACCAGAAGGAAAAAAGGAAAAAAAGAAAAAGACATTTCAAAAGAGAAAGATATACAAAATCAGAACATTACTTTGGATTGTGAAGGAACCACCAACAAAATAAAGAGCCCAGAAACTAAACAGAGAAAGCTTTCTCCACTGAGACTATCAGTATCAAATAATCAGGTACTGTACTCTTGATTGTTGATGAAATTAAATAATTGAAGTAAAATAATTTCAACTTCTTTATAATTGTTTAAAAGTTTTAAGTTCATTCCATTATTTAATGAAATATATTTATAGGTGTAAAATACAGATTATGCTAGAATTTGTTGAATTATTTTATTATTTTTGACAGTCTCTCTCCATCCCCCTGGGTACAATGGTGTCATCATAGCTCACTGGAAACTCAAACTCTCGAGCTCTTGTAATCTATCCTCTTGCCTCAGCCTCATGAGTAGCTGGGACTACAGGCACATGTGACAACATCCAGCAAATTTTTCTATTTTTGGTAGAGACAGGGCCTTGTTCAGACTGATTTTAAGCTCCTGAGGTCAAGCAGTCCTACCTCCTCAGCATCTCAGAGTTCTAGGATTACAGGTATGAGCCATCTCACCCAGTCTGTTGAGTTATTAAAGAAACAGCTCAGCTAGGCTCAGCGCCTGTAGCACAGTGGTTACAAAGTCAGCCATATACACTGAGGCTGGCAGGTTCGAGCCCAGGCCAGCTAAACAATGACAACTGCAACAAAAAATAACCGGGCGTTGTGGTGGGTGCCTGTAGTCCCAGCTACTTGGGAGGCTGAGGCAAGAGAATCGCTGAAGCCCAAGAGTTTGAGGTTGCTGTGAGCTCAGATGCCATGGCACTCTACCAAGAGTGACATAGTGAAGTGAAACTATCTCAAAAAAAAAAAAAAAGAAAGAAACAGTTCAGCCATTAAATTTTTGCAGAAGACAAGGTTTTTCTAAGCGTGAGTAATTTTATTTTAAGAGTGAGTCTCACTTTGTTGCCCTGGATAGAGTGCCATGGTGTTACAGTGCAATGCAACCTCCAACTTTTGGGCTCAAGCAATTCTCTTGCCTCAGCCTCCTGAGTAGCTGGGACTATAGCTGCCCACCACAACGCCCAGCTATTTTTAGAGATGGAGTCTCTTGCTCCTGCTCAGGCTGGTCTCCCAACTCCTGAGCTCAGGCAATCCATGCACCTCTGCCTCCCAGAGTCCTAGGATTACGGGTGTGAGCCACCACGCCCAGCCTGAGACAGGTAATTTTAAAATATTTTCCAAGTGGTACTTCTCTTATGTTCATGATAAGTGTTCTTATTGAAGTTTTAGCCATAAAATTTTCTTTCCTTAAAGAAATTCTTAAATATCTGGAATTTTTTACCTTTTTACCTTTATAAGGCAGGTATAAAGGTAAGACTTGTGAGACTGAGGCAAGAAGATTGCTTGAGCTCAGGAGTTTGAAGATGCACTGAGCAATGATGATGCCACTGCATTAAAGCCTAGGTAACAGAGCAAGAAAGACCCTGTCTCTAAAAAATAAACAAAAATAAGACTACCTGTGTCTATATATTTTATTTCTCAAAGGTGTCAGATAATAGCAAATATAGTTTTTGAGAGAAAACTCCCTACAAACTGGTAATTTTCAGGGAAGAGTTTTGCCTGTACTTCTGCTCTACTAAGAAATATTGTGTGTCCTCTTAAAACAAACTTATAAGGGACCTTTAAATGCGAAAATTAAGGCTTTGTTCATCTCCAGGGCCCTATCTTGTAGGAATAATTTCCTTTAGTTTTTAATTGAAAAAAATTTATTGAGCTTTGACATTTCCAGATTTTGTGAAATAATTTATATGTTTATGTTTCAGGAAGAATATAAACATAAGGCCATGCTGCCTATCATATTTGATGTTGTAGGCGCTTTACTGATGAGAGCTTTATTGTCAACTTTAAAAAGTGGCTGAGCACAGTGGATTGCTGGAGCTCACAAGTTCGAGACCAGCCTGAGCAAAAGCGAGACCTGTCTACTAAAAATAGAAAATCTGAGGCCAGAGGATCGTTTGAGCCCCAGAGTAGCAGGTTCCTGTAAGCTATGATGCCACGGCATTTTATCCAGGGCAACAGCTTAAAACTCTGTCTCCCAGAAAAAAAAAAAACTTTAAAAAGCAAAATTATTTGATTGCATGAGTTTGACGTTTCTTGTATTAGGAAACCAATTTTAAATTTCTTAAATGAATTTAAGTACATGTGTAATTTTTGTGTTGAATTAGTTGTAATTAAAAGACATTTAAACAGTTTAATGTCCTTAAAGATATAGTAGTGAGTAGTTTTTATAAAGTCACTTCCATCTTTCAGGAACCAGATTTTATTGATGATATAGAAGAAAAAACTCCTGTTAGTAATGAAGTAGAAATGGAATCAGAGGAGCAGATTGCAGAAAGGAAAAGGAAGATGGTAAGTAGGGAAGCCAGTAGTTGCTTTATGCTGTCACTTGGGCTTAGTGACAAATGTTATTCCCATAATAATAATATAGCTGCTGCCTTCTGTTTGACGTTAGTAAATTTGGGGATCATGATATGCCATTGAGCATTTTTATTTGGCTTTGTCATTACAATTTAAATAAATTTCACTGATCTTTTGTATTTTTATTGGGTGTTCATTAGAGATTTAAGAATGTATGACATTTAATATTTTATGAACATTTTTGAAGCTGAGAACTACTAATAAATTTTAATGCCACAATTACTGCTCAGAATGTCTTTCATTAGCTTAATGTATCTTTTTCTTCATGATTTGATATAGAAAATGGAACTTTAGACCTTAAACTAGCACCAAGTACATGGGCTTATGATAAAGAAAAAAAAAGAACTGATTGTTCAGCTACTTTTCTGTATTCTCATACTGCTATCATACAGTAAGGATTTCATTAAAATAAATTTAGGGTTTATACATGTATTTCATGTACTATTTACTTACAGATGTACTGTAAGTATAAAAACTAGAACAAGATATTTTCTCATAAAATGGTGGGCAGTTTAGCATTTGACATAATGTTTAGGCCAATTAAAGTATCACAGTATCACTTTGATTGCCCTGAGATTTGAAAATGACTGTACAAACCAACTGATACATATTATAGGTTCTCCCCATTTCCCTTTTATGCTCCCTTGTCTCCTGTTTTCTGGGTTTTCACACTTTATTCCATGAAATTTCAAGTGTCACATATTTAGAAGTGGGATCAAATTTTTAAGTTTGGTCATTGTAAACCCACTTAATGTGAGTCTGTTTGATCACCTTGATGGTTATCTTTATAATATTAATTGTTAATGTTCAAAGTTGTAAAAGCAACTTAGAATTATTTCATAGCCTCAGGATTTCAGAAACACTGGTCTTTTGAGACAGTGTTGAGATGGTAGAAAAGCGAATGCAGGAGAAAAATACTTGAGAAAGTTGGTCATGTACCTAAGGAATTATCTTGAACCTATTTCAAGATTTGATTACATCTAAATTACCTGTACCTACCCAAATTACCCAAGTTCCTTCCTGACAATTGATTTTTAATATTATTGTCTTGCTCATTCCTCAATTACCCTTTATTTGCACTTAAACCTGTTGGAATTTTTCAGAAACCAACTTAATCAATGGTTTCTTTATGGTGGGAGAACCTTTTAAAACTGGCTTTAACGGCTATAGCACATGCTTTTGGGGACAGGGGGAAAAACTGGAGTTTGTTCTATTCTTGTACCATAGTTTCATTCAGATTGTATTCTATTTAAATGTTCTTCAGACAGTGGGGCTACTTTTAAATTATATCCTCCTATCAATGCAGAGAAAGTTAATAGTACTTATAACATCCTCATTTCGGAATCATGATACGCCAAATACTTGTGTGTTGATGTTATACCTGGTGGAACATAGTATCGTATAGTAAAATAGAGTACTTCCAAGTGCTTACATTCATTTTAGCATATTCGTTCTAGTATCTGCCACCTATGAAGCTGCATATTTTTCATGAGGATAAAATGGAAAACTTGAAAGTGTAAATGTTTATAATTTGGTATTTTAAAAGAATGTGAAATAAAAATAAAAATCGTTGGCTCTCTGTCATGTAGCCCTCAAAGTCATTGCAATCTTATTTCTAATTGGTACATTTGCTTTGATGTTTGATTTAATGCACTTTGGGGATGTAATCAAATAAGCAAAATGTAAAAGCATATATCCTAATTCCTAATTAGTATGGTTAGTATGGTATTAGCAATTAGTATGGTTCTCCCCTACCCTAAAGCATCAATACTGCATTTGGTTTGAAAAGTTTAAATCTATTGGTCAAATCAAAAAATACCAATTTAGAAAAGGAACTACCTTTTCTAAACTACCACTAGATAAAATATGGTAGCCACACTATAAGCTGATTTAAATTAGACTTCCAAACTATTAAGATGTAATGGGAGAAATAGGTTATCCCTCATCCAAAATGCTTGGGACCACGATTGTTTCAGCATTTGGTTTTTGGAATATTTGTTACACTTAAGATGTAAACATCCCAAATTTAAAAATCTGAAATGTTCCTATGAGCATTTCCTTTGAATGTATTAAGTGGACAATCAAAAAGTTTGATTTTAAGGCATTTCAAAGTTTGGATTCGACATGCTCAACTTATAAAAGCTGTATCAAGCATATTTACCAGATTGGGATGAGGAGTCAATAATACACTCCTTCCACATAAAACCCATGTGATCTCCAAATTTAAACATGTAGTTGTCCCCTTTTATTTGTGGGTTTTCAAAGTAGTTACCCACTGTGGATCCAAGTTTGAGAGAAAGAGACTAGATTCATGTAATTTTTATTGCAGTGTATTGTCATAACTGCTTTATCAGTTAATCTCTTACTGTACTTAATTTATAAACTATCATAAGTATGCATGTATAGAAAAAAACAGTACTGAACACAATATAGTATACTATCTGTGGTTTCAGACATCCATTGGGAGTTTGGGAACACATCCCCTGTGGATAAGGGGGAACTAATCTACTTTAGCCAATCCTTTTGTAATATAGCTTGAAAATATGACACTGAAAATTTTTAAGTATATAAATGAGTTTCACATGCCACTTAATGTTAACATTTGCTCAACTACTGTACCAGGGGTTTTTGTGTTTTGGTAGTTGGCTTCATTCTGAGTAGAAGATGGAACAATGTCCTTGCCTTCATAGGCATTTACAAAAACCATTATAATTCAACAGTAATATAACAGTAACAGTAATTGTATCTCCTGGTGAAGGAGTTATAAACTTGGTAGATAACTTCACAGCTGGGGAGGGATCAAAGACTATTTCACAGCTCTGTATTTTTGATATACCTTTTCTGTAGGGTTTAACCAAATACAGACTAGCTTGTGGTTAAATTGTATGGAATTTATTTCTCTAGGGGACATAATCTTATTGAGAACTATAAACATGTTCGATTCTCTTTGGCTGAGACAATAGGCTGTAGTAAGATAGGAGGGGGTGGTAAGGTTGTTTAGAGATCCACCGACTATTCACTGAAAGATTTCATGAAAAAAACTTATTCAAATCAGTTTGTAGCCAAGATTGAAAAGGCCTTGTCATTAGTTTCATTTTTCTGCACTCCTTTTGACCTTTTGGATTTTTCTTTCATATTTTCTTTTTCCATCGATTATATTTTTTCTTAGTAAGTTATTGCCTGCTTACAAAAGCAAACTTGTGGCTCAATTGTACAGCATCAAATGTATGGTTATTGTACATTTTCTCTTTACTAAGAGAATTCTTTGGCAGTCGGTTAGCATTGGTTTGAAAGAATCTTATGAATCCAGTTAAGGAACTGGAAATAGACTGTACAGTAGACTGTTTACTCACCTGATTTTAAAATGAGGGTGTGACTGTGTGGACGTCTTCTGCCTATTAGTTGAGGTTGAGTTAGTTGGCTGTAGTCTTATCAAATACAGACAGAGCATGTAGAAAGGGGATCTACCGTTAAGTGATCATTTAAAAATAGCAAACACTGGAGATTTAATTTTTTTTAAAAAGGGTTGCTCCTCTGCTCCAGCTATAGTAGCATGAAAAGAACCTCCGTTATACTTTAATATTTCCAATGTACTTTGACTAAAGTGGAGTACAAGGGGTGTGTTCAAGGTGGTCTTCATATTTGAAAGGACAGAAAATTTGAGAACAAAATGATATACCTTGGTATGAGGTTCCTGGACTTGTCAAGCAATTAGGATACTCTATAATTAATGGACTCCCTGAGGGTCAAAGTTTGTAGTTTTATTTATTGTCATACCTGTAGCTCTTAGGGGAGAAAATGCTTAGCTTTTATAAAAGTAGATGTTCAATACATGTGCCAACTGGATGCTAGTGACAGCCATTTGAGAAAAATATATGTAGGCCCATATGAACCAAATGAAACTTCCTATAGTTCAGGTATTGACCTGGAGGCTTTGCCTGGGATTCTCCCAAGTTTTCTCAGCTCCCATCCTTCGTATCACAAAGCATGCCACAGAAGTCTAATTTGAGATGTTCTCTATCCCATACCTTACAGATAGTGTGTTTCAAAACTCCTGAGAAATTGTTCATCAGCATTTCCTAAACTTGCACACCCTCGTGCCTTTTTTTTTTTTTTTTTTTTGCTGACACCTTTGACATCTCAGATTTTATTCAGTGGAACAAACACATCCTGGGGAAATATTTTAAATCTGCTATTAATGCCTCCAGAAATGACTTGATTTAGAAATTCACTTTAAAAGATTAAAACCTTTAATAATAGTAAAATATAATTGGACATAGTAAATTTGTGGCCTGAAAAGTTATGTTACTGATCTCCCCTTGTAGCATGATTAAGTTGGTGCTGATTAAGAATATAAATGTCTTTTTTTTTTTTTTTTTGGAGACAGAGCCTCAAGCTGTCACCCTGGATAGAGTGCTATGGCATTACAGCTCACAGCAATCTGCAATTCCTGGGCTCAAGCGAGTCTCTTGCCTCCGCCTCCTGAGTAGCTGGGACTACAGGCGCCCGCCACAACGCCCGGCCATTTTTTGGTTGCAGCCGTCATTGTTGTTTGGTGGGCCCAAGCTGGATTCGAACCCACCAGCTTAGGTGTATGTGGCTGGCGCCTTAGCCCGTTGAGCCACAGGCGCCGAGCCGAGGGCTATTTTTTTTTTCAGATATTCTGTTCTTACAAACAATGCTGTTTATAATGGCAAACAATTGCTCCTAAATAGGAGGCATCTTAAATGAATTATGGTACATTGTTTGAC
>CAUYON010109437.1:0-11865 GCA_963573935.1 Arctocebus calabarensis
TATGACTCAGCTATCCTTCAGGATAAGGTTATTTAGTTTCCATGTTTTTTTGTGTGTATACAGATTCTTGTTGTGATTGAGTTCAACTTTTATTCCATGATTGTCTGAGAAGATGCAAGGAATAATTTCTCTTCTTTTAAATTTGCTGAGGTTAGACTTGTGACCTAGGATGTGATCGATTTTGGAGTATGTTCTGTGGGCTGATGAGAAGAATGTGTATTGAGTTTTGTTGGGATGAAATGTTCTGTAGATGTCTATTAAATCCAGATGTTGAATGGCTAAGTTTAAATCTAACATTTTTTTGCTTGTCTTCTTATTGGAGGATCTATCCAGCACTGCTAAAGGGGTGTTAAAATCTCCAACTACTATGGAGCTGGAGGTAATCAAGTTGCTAATGTCTATTAGTGTTTCTCTTATAAATTGAGGCACATTCTGGTTGGGTGCATAAATATTAATAATTGAAATCTCATCATATGGAGTAGTACCTTTAACAAATATGACGTGTCCTTCCTTATCCTTTCTTATTTTGGTTGGTTTAAAGCCTATTGTACCTGAGAATAGGATTGCAACACCTGCTTTTTTCTGCTTTCCATTTACCTGGAATTTAGATAACCGTCACTTCACCTTGAGTCTATATTTATCTTTTAAGGTAACATGAGATTCTTGTATGCAGCAGATATCTGGCCTGAGTTTTTGTATCCACTCAGGCAGCCTGTGCCTTTGTAGAGGACAATTTAAGCCATTCACATTAATTGAGAATTTTAATAACCCTTTTGAAATTCTGGTGGACATTTTTAATCCTTTCGCAACTGTGGAAGTTGGAATTTGATCAAAAGTTTTGAGTGGGTTTACTTTTGTGGTGGAGGATTATGCTGGTCATTATGGAAGATAGGTCTGAGAATATCCTGGAGAGCTGGTTTAGTTATAGTAAATTTCTTCAACATGTGGATGTCATTAAAGTATTTATTTTCTCCATCATAAATGAAACTCAGTTTAGCTGGATACAGGATCGTGGGTTGAAAGTTATTTTGTTTTAGGAGATTAAAGGTCGATGACCACCCTCTTCTAGCTTGAAAGGTTTCAATAGAGAGATCTGCCATTATTCTAATATACTTCCCTTTGAGGGTTATGACTTTCTTACATCTGGCTGCTTTCAGAATTTTCTCCTTCATATTTACTTTATTGAAATTGATTATGATGTGTTTGGGGGATGTCTTATTCCCCAGGTTGAGTCATGCTGGAGTTCTGAAACTGCTATCTGAATTTCAGAATCTCTTGGCATGTCTGGAAAATTCTCTTTCATAATCTCATGAAGAAGAGACTCTGTGTCTTGTGAAGCCACTTTGTCACTTTCGGGGATCCCTATGAAGCGAATATTGGTTTTCTTCGAATTATACCAGAGCTTTCTGAGAGAGTGATCTGTTTCTGCCTTCCATTTCTCTTTTTCCTTTAAAGGTTTGGGAGCATTCAAAAGCTTTGTCTTCAATGTCAGAAATCCTTTCTTCTGCTTGCTCCATTCTGTTACTGAGGGATTCTACTGTATTTCTATGACCTTTGAGGGCTGCAACTTCTTGTCTCAATGTATCAAAATCCTTGGTCATTTTGTCTTTGAATTAATTGAATTCTTGAGACATCTCTTGGATTACTGCTTGAAATTCTAATTCCATCTTTTCCTCCATTCTGTTGATCTTATTTGCTATCCAGATTCTGAATTAGATTTCTGACATCTCAGCCTTTTGTTTATGCATGGGATCTTGTGCTGTGTCTGCCTTGTCGTCCCTTGGGGGAGTTTATCTACTGGTTATTCATATTGTCAGAGTTTTTCCATTGATTTCATCCCATGATTGTTTTTCACCATTCCTTCTGACCATCCTCAGAGTTGGGGAGGTATTTCTCCAAAATTAGACCCCTGGGGGATCTCTCCATTGTTGCTTGAACTTTGTAGGGAGTGACCCTATGCAGCTCCTCTGGGACTGCCCAGCCAGGGAGTTCTGGCTGTGGGAGCAGCTCCAGAGTGTGGCACCCCCAGATCCAGCAGCAGGTGGGGGATGGTGCACATGGTTCTGGGTGTGCCAGGTGTCCGGTGACTTTTGCAAAGAGACCCCACAGATCCAGCAGTCTGTGGCTGGGAGGAGGGCTCCATGTAGAGGCAGGGAGGGCTTCAGAGGGAGGACTGTGGTTCCACAGCATCCAGAGTCCCTGGTCAGATGGGTGGAGCCGGTGCAGAGGCAAGGAGGGTACAGGAGGGAGGACGCAGGTTGTGAGGCTCCTGGAGACCCTGACCGGAGGTGGGTGTGCGGAGGCCCAGCGGGTGCTAGCAGAGTCCCTGGCTGGGGATGGGCCTGCAGAGGCCTCATGGCTGCGGGACACAGTGCCACACAGTTACCTGTGTAGTCACTTGCCAAAGTCAGGCCTTGCAGAGGCCTGGCGGGTGTGGGGAGCAGGACCGTACAGTCACCAGGGGAGTTCCTGGCCAGGGGTGGGCCTGCAGATTCCTGGCAAGTGCGGGGTGTGGGGCCACATTGTTGCTGTTGGAGTCCCTGGCCAAAGGCGGACCTGCAGAAGCTCAGTGGGGGTGGGGCCACACAGTAGCAGGAGGAGTCCCTGGTGGGGGCGGACCTGCAGAAGCCCAGTGGGCTTTGGGTGCAGGGTCTCACAGTCAGTTGTGTAGTCCCTGGCTGGGGGCAGACCTGTGGAAG
Source organism: Arctocebus calabarensis (assembly GCA_963573935.1). Classification (NCBI taxonomy): domain Eukaryota; kingdom Metazoa; phylum Chordata; class Mammalia; order Primates; family Lorisidae; genus Arctocebus; species Arctocebus calabarensis. The sequence goes on from CAUYON010109437.1 coordinate 2,700, forward strand.
CACAGCCGGCTTCAGGTGTGGGGCACGGGGCCTTGCGGTTGCTGGCGGAGTCCCTTTTCAGGGGTAGGAGGCTTGCCATGGCCCCCTAGAGTGTCTTGCCGGTGTTGCACTTGGTCTGACGGGTGGGGGCGCTGCACAAGTAACTCCTTCATCAGTCTCAGCCGAGGTTAGGCTTCTGGTTCATCAGGTAAGGTGGGGAAGGGTGTACTGTAAGTTCAGAATAGTGGAGAAAACTTTAGTTTAGTTTTTCTGCCTAGCAAGAGAGTGTTCAGAGCAATGACAGCAGTGTTGCTCTGAGAAAGCAGTCCCCACTTCCCACAGCACTCTTCCATGAGGTGAGACAAGAAGTCCACAGTTCACCGCTTGTCTGCAGAAAACCTGCAGAAGCAAACAAAGAGAAAAAGAAAGGAAACAGAAAAGCAAAAAAAAACCCCATAGCTCTCTTGGGGGAGGGGATGGACACTTTTCCTTTCAGATGAATTTTGTACCTGAAGCTTGCTTTCTTGGAATTGCAGTTTGCCTCAGCAGAGGTGACCTTCAGTTATCACTTCTCTCTCTCAGCTGGGCTGTCAGTCTTTAGCTTAATTGGTCAGTTTCAGGAGATTATCTTTCCTTTTGGACAGGAGACTCTTTGGGAAGCTGCTTCCAGTTGGCCATCTTGCTCACAGCATTCTTCGTTTCTGTTACAGTTTTTCTGATCGCTGGTATTTATCTTTTTGTTCTTTTTTAGAATTTCTTTCTGTCTCTGCCTATGTTACTCATCTGTTATTGAGATTTTTTACTTATTCCACCAGAGTCCTTAGTATGTTAGTCATAATTGCTTTATTTCACAGTATAACTACAGCATCACTTCCATATCCAGGTAGGGTTCTGATGCTTGTCCCACTTCTTCAAACTGTGTTTTTTGCCTTTAAGTATGCCTTTTAATTTTTTTTTTTGTCAAAAGACAGACATGATGTGTTGAGTTAAAAAAAAACAAAACACACCTTGTAAAAGGACCTTTAGTGATGTAACCAGTCAGGTGTGGGGCGAGGGGAAGCATACTCTAGTCCTGTGGTTGAGTCTCAGTCCTTTAGTCAGCCTGTGCCCATGCCCGTGAGCTAAGTTTGCTTGTTGCAACCCCTTAGGTTGTACAGAGTGGCTGGTAGAACTTAAGTTGGGTATTTTTTCTTCCTCTGTTGGTTCTGCTCTGGCAAAGCCCCGACTGGTCAGGCTTTGGTAACGCAGTCACTCCTGAGGACAGGTCTTGTTAAGAACAGAAAGCTCTGAACTATTTCAAAGTGTTTGCTTTTCCCTCCTCCTCCGAGAAGCCCAAGGGAATTTTTGTCTAATATTCACAGTGAAAACCTGGTAGAGATCTTGGAGTTAAAACTCATAAAAGTATGTCCTTTCCAACCTACCCATGGTAGAGACCTTTTGGAGCTTTTATGTCTTGGGCTTTCCACATTAGGCCTCCAGCAACTTATAGTTTAGGTTTTCTAGCCCAGTACTTACTCTAAGGGAGGCTTCTGTTTGTGCCTGTTACATTGTAATTGTTTACATCTGCCTGTTCCTCTCTCCAATTTCGGAGGCAATGATTTGCTCTGTGATATTTTTCTAGGGATATAGGAAGAGTTGGGTTTTTTTTTTGTTTTGTTTTGTTTTTTTAGTTTGCTCAGCTTTTTACTTATTAGGATGGAGGGGTAACTTGTAAGCTTATACGTGCCAGAATGGAAACTGTAAGTGCTAACACTATAAGTTTTTTTTTATTGCATTTAATTTTGTAATAGGATATTACTAGTCACATGAAATTAGACATTCTTGCACTTTTTCACCTGCTTTTTGCTGGGACAAGTTTATGCAGCGTAATAAGTATTATTGTGTTCTTTAAACAGTTGGTAAGGAGTACTTGGAAACCAGTCTGGACCTGACACCTTTACACTTAATGTAAATATCGACTCCAGGTTATATTTTCACATAACTCAAACTATTTTTGAGTGTTTTAGTTTTCTGCATTCAGCCCTAATCTTTCTCAATCTCTCTATTGCTCTCTCTACTGTGTGCTCTCTCTCTTTCTCACACACATACACACCCCACAACCTCTAGGGTTTTGCATGTGCCACTTCTCTTTTTGGAATACTTCTTTCTCTCTCTCTCTGTATCTTATATGTATTTGCCAGCTAACTCTTAACCTTCCTTTAGTTTTCTTTGAAAAAAGTGTTTGCAGTCACAGCTTCCACCAGATGGTGGTAGTCTTATATTACAGAGAACTATGCCTTCCAGAAAGCTTTCCTTGATGTAAGTCGAGTCAGATTTGTATTTCAGTACATAAAATCTACTTTTTCTCCCATGCTCTTGTTACACAATATTGTCATTTCCTATAGATTTCTCCATATGTTTCACTAGTGTTCCTAATTTCCTTGAAGGCAAGAATTTTATCAATTCTTGATTCCTCATAAATTGACAGGTATTAAGTATATAAAATATTTGTTAAAAATATTCTATGGCACAGGGACTAGTTTATGGTGTTAAAGAACAAGAGGTTAGTTTCTCCATATCTTTGTTTGATTCTTAGGTTTGTGAAATTTTATTGTTCAGTATGTACTTTAAAGCAGATAACCACTACCATCTGGTGGCAATTACATGAATTGCAATCAATAGCCTCAAAGTAAAATGTGTTCTTTTTAAGTCAGAAATTCTCACTTCAAAAAATGGGAAAATAGATGGGTAGGGGAGTGGGTAGCAAGTATTGGGCTTTTCAAATACTTAAAATGTCAGATTAGCACAGTATTTTAAAAATGTTATGAGTGAATTAAGTGGTAACTACATAATCACATATTTTACTTGTGATCATATAGTTCAAATATTTTTTGAAGATATTTTAATAGGTGATTACACATTTATTATTGCTGCATTATACCACTGAATTTACTGTTTATAATTATGAAATGTCCTTTTTATCTCTAGTAATTCTTTCTTTTCTTAAGTTATACTTTATTAATTAATATAATTACACTATCTCCTTTTGATTATTAGGTACACGGCATATCATTTTCTGTCATCTCACTTTCAACTATTCTATACCCTTCTATTTAAAGTTTATGACTATCGCTCCACCTGTTCCCCTGGTTCTCTACCAGGTAGTCCTCTGGAAGGCATTCAAGGCTGTTAATTTGTAATGTCAATGAGGCCACAAAGGTGTCTTTTGCCTTCATGAGAGGGTGGCGTCATGTCTTTTGGTTTAGTCCTAAGCTCTGACAGTCATGGATGATATTCATTGTGCAAGTGGGATGTTCTTTTTATTCTTCATAGGGACTCTTGGCCTGCTATGGCCTTGTGGGCAAGGCCATAGTGTGGTCAGCATTGAGAGACCATCATATTTTGGAATGCAGTCCTTATAGCCTACTGTGTTACAGAAAATATGTACACGAAGGATCTGCAGTTTATGCAATATAATCCCAATAGGAAATTTCACATGACTGGAAAATTAGTTATTAATTTTAGTTTCCTGCATATCTTGGACAATCATCAATGACACTCAGTTACACTTTTTATACAGAAAGCTATTGACAACTAGTATTCATGTACAGCATAATGAGTGATGCATTTTCATAAATAACAACGTAACCAGCATTAAGTCAATGGTATTGCCATGATTGCGGAGGCAAGGGGGAGAGATACCATTTCAATACAAACAAGTTCCCAAAGGCCACAATATTGTGATTAACAACAACATTGCTCTCTTTTTTCTGAAAGTAGAAAACATGAAAGTAGCCTGCCATAGTCATTTGACAACATAGAACATGTTCATAAAATTATTCATGAACCTAAAGGGAAGGAGCTGGTGCTTGAACATTACAGAGAAACTTCATATGTTCTGACTGGAGAATAAATAGATAAGTGCCTCATTTCTGCATGCTATTAAAAAGAACCTTTATAATAAATCACTGTATCTTTCATAAGCCTGTAAATATAATACATTTTTAAATCAGGCCCTGCATAAAGTATTCACCTGTTGCTCTGCTCACCCTAGAAGAGGCCCTGTTTATAAGCATCTCTAATTAGACAATAGGACTGTTCAAAAATGGATCATAGAAGGGAAATATCTCTAAATGATGAAGATATAATTCAATTGAACAAATTATAAATTTCCCTGAGCATTTTGGCCATGATGAATCTACATGCTGCAAAGAGTGAGAGCAAAGGAATAGTTTGAGCACAGACCTCTGATTTCCACATCCTCTGAGGTTCTTTCCTAGGGTAATGCAATATGACTTTGTAGAAAAGGAGGACTATGTGGGATGAAAAATGATTCAGAATTTTAGTGCCAATCTCTCTAGTGGAAGCAAATTTTCAGAGGATTATTTTAATTAAATGACAATTAAAACAGAGCAGAGATTTCAAGTAGATAGTGACCAATAGAGAAAAATTTTACAAGCATTAAATCAGACAATCAACTTAACTCCCATCTGAAATGACTATGGTTTTGAAACAAATTCTTAGAACTCTGGATATTTAAGTAGGAAAAAAATTATGAGGAAAGATATTAATGGAAGCCTAAAATAAAAATTTTACATTATCTAAGCAACATATAGCATGATTGGTTGGTATGAGCTTTGAAATTTGTATCATTTATATTATATAATGTTGAGAATGATAAAAAAAATCAACTTTTTCCAAAACATTATTTCCAAGGCATTCCAATTTCCAAGGGATTTTTGCTACATGGAGAAGATGTATAGAGCTGATGTCAGGGCTTTTTATTGTGTCCGTCCCCATGATAGTGTACATTTTACCTGATCGGTAAGTTTTATGCCTCTCCCTCCTCCCATCCTTCTCCATTCTTAGTTTCCAATGTCTTTTATACTACTTTATGACCTTGTGTACTCATTGTTTAGCTCTACTTATTAGTAAGAACATGTGCTATTTGATTTTCCATTCTTGAGATACTTTACTTGGGACAATCTTCAGTTTCATGCAAGTTGCAGCAAAATACATTTTTATGACTGAGTAGCACTCCTTGATGTATAAGTACCACACTTTTTACCCACTCATTAAATGATGGGCTCTTCGGTTGATTACCTATCTTTGCAATTTTGAATTGTGCTGCAATGAACATTTTTGTACAATTTTGTCTTTTTGATATAATGATTTATTTTCCTTTGGGCAGGTACTAAGTAGTGGGATTGCTGGATTGAATGGTAGGCCTACCTTTAGTTCTTTGAGGACTCTCAACACTGTTTTCTATAGAGGTTACACTAATGTACTGTCCCTTCAATAGTATGTATATGTTCCTTTTTTACTACATCCATGTCAACATCTACTGTTTCTTAACTTTTTAAACTGATCATTTGATAGAGGAAAGGTGGTATCTCAGTGTGGTTTTAATTTATATTTCCTTATGATTAATGATGCTGAGTATTTTTTCATATATTTATTGGTGATTGTCTAACCTTCTGAAAAAAATCCGTCTGTGTTCTTTGTTCACTTTTTAAAAATAATTTTATTAAATCATAATTGTGTACATTAGTGCAATCATGGCAGAATGTGCTTCATATACAATCAGAAATATTTTTATCATACTGTTAGAGATAGCCTTCATAGCATTTTCTTGATCTAGAATTTCCTTTTTAAGGCTCAGCACCCATAGCACAGTGGTTATGTCGCCAGCACATACACCAAAGATGGCAAGTTTGAACCCAGCCTGGGCCAGCTAAACAACGACAACTGAAACGAAAAATAGCCAGCGTTGTGGCAGATGCCTATAGTCCCAGCTACTTGGGAAGCTGAGGCAAGAGAATCACTTAAGCCCACGAGTTTGAGGTCGCTGTAAACTGTGACACCACGGCACTCTATCCAGGGCGACATAGTGAGAATCTGTCTAAAAAAAAAACAAAAACCTTTCCTTTTTAAATAAATTTAGGCTGGGTGTGGTGGCTCATGCCTGTAATCTTAGCGCTCTGGGAGGTCAAGGCAGGTGGATTGCTTAAGCTTGGGAGTTCAAGACCAGTTTGATCAAGAGGAAGATCCCATTTTTGAAAACAGCGCTCTGGGAGGTCAAGGCAGGTGGATTGCTTAAGCTTGGGAGTTCAAGACCAGTTTGATCAAGAGGAAGATCCCATTTTTGAAAACAGCCAGGCATATGGCAGGCTCCTGTAGTCCCAGGTACTTGGGAGGCTTCCACAAGAGGATTGCTTGAGCCCAAGAGTTTGAGGTTGCTGTGACCTATGATGTTACACTCTAATGGGGCAACAAAGTGAGACTGTATCTCAAAACAAACAAACAAACAAGTGTAAAAGATAATCAATTTAAAGAAAAGTATTTGTCAAATTTTTGTACAGATGGTTTGTAGATATGTAGATTTTTTTTTTTTTTTTTTTTTTTGCTGAGATAGGTTCTTACTCTGTTGCCCAGCTTGTCTTGAAGTCTGAGTCTCAAGCAACCCACCTAACTTAGCTTCCCAAAGCCCTGGGATTATGGGTGTGAGCTACTACATCCAGTCTAAAATTATTATTGTCATTATTATTATTTTCTTTTTTTTAGAGACAGTGTCTCACTCACTCTGTTGCCCTCTGTAGAATGCCGTGGCATCACAGCTCACAGTAACCCCCAGCTCTTGGGCTTAGGCGATTCTCTTGCCTTAGCCTCCCGAGTAGCTGGAACTATAGGTGCCCGCCACAACGCCTGGCTATTTTTTTTTTTTTTTTTGAGACAGAGCCTCAATCTGTCACCCTGGATAGAGTGCTGTGGTGTCACAGCTCACAGCAACCTCCAATTCCTGGGCTCAAGCGAGTCTCCTGCCTCTACCTCGCAAGTAGCTGGAACTGCAGGCGCCCGCCACAATGCCCGGCCGTTTTTTGGTTGCAGCCATCATTGTTGTTTGGTTGGCCCAGCCTGGATTCGAACCCACCAGCTCAGGTGTACATGGCTGGCGCCTCACCCCTTTGAGCCACAGGCTCTGAGCCAAGCATTTTTATTTATTTATTTATTTATTTTTAATTTTTTGTTGTTGTAGTTTGACTGGGGCCGGGTTCGAACCCACCACTTTCGGTATATGGGGCTGGTGCCCTACCCACTGAGGCACAGGCGCCACCCTCACCCAGCTATTTTTTGTTGCAGTTTGTCTGGGGTTGGGTTCGAGCCCGCCACCCTTGGTATATGGGGTCGGTGCCCTACTCACTGAGCCACAGGCGCCACCCCAGCCTGAAATTATTTTAGACTAACAAAAAGTTGCAATATGGATGAATCTTGAAAACATTATGCTAAGTGAAAGAAGCCAGACCCAAGAGCCACATACTGTGTGATTCCATTTATATGAAATGTCTTGAATAGGAAAATCCATAGATACAGAAAATGAATGATAACCAGGGGCTGGGGGAAGGAGGAAGTAGGAGTTAATGCCAGTGGATATAGGTTCCTTCTTGGTGTGATTAAAATGTTCTGGAATGGGCGGCGCCTGTGGCTCAGTGAGTAGGGTGCTGGCCCCATATACCAAGGGTGGTGGGTTCAAACCCAGCCCCTGCCGAACTGCAACAAAAAAATAGCCAGGCGTTGTGGTGGGCACCTGTAGTCCCAGTTACTCTGGAGGCTGAGACAAGAGAATTGCCTAAGCCCGGGAGCTGGAGGTTGCTGTGAGCTGTGAAGCCACGGCACTCTAGCAAGGGCGACAAAGTGAGACTCTGTCTCTAAAAAAACATGTTCTGGAATTAGGCTAGGCACTGTGGCTCACACCTGTAATCCTTGCACTCTGGGAGGCCAAGGTGGGTGGATAGGTTCAGCTCCTGGATTCGAGATCAAGCTGAGCAAAATTCGAGACCCCGTCTCTACTAAAAATAGAAAAACTGAGGTGAGAGGATCGCTTGAGCCTGAGTTGAAGGTTGCTGTGAACTATGATTCCATAGCACTTTATCCAGGGCAATAGCTTGAGTCTCTGTCTCAAAAATGAACAAATTAATAAATAAAATAAGATAAACTAAAATATTCTGGAATTAGCTGGGTGGGGTGCTTTGCACCTGTAATCCCAGCATTTGGAGAGGCTGAGGCAAGAGATTGATTAAGGCTAGGAGTTTGAGAGTATTCTGGGCAACATGTCAAGACCCCTATTTATACAAAAAAGAAATTAGCTGGGTATGATGGTGGGTGCTTTGTAGTCCCAGCTACTTGGGACCCTGAGGAATGAGGATCACTGGAGCCCAGGAATTTGAGGTTGCCGCAAACTAAGATGACTCCACTGCACTCTTGACCAGGAGCAAGATCCTGTCTCAAGAAAAAAAAAAAAGAAATAAAGAAAAAATGATGTCTCAATATTTAAAAAATTTGTATAGAAAAATAATGGAATGTGGAATTCACTGTACTTTTCACCCAGCTCCCTATAAATCCAATTCATATAAATGTAGTGTAATGAGTAAAACCAGTAAATCAACACTGAACATTGCTTTTAGTTGTATCTCCCTGGTCTCCAATTTGTGACACTTTCTCCCTGTCTATCTATCTATCTACCTACCTACCTATCTAATCCTCCCTTGCGCTGTTGGCCACAATCTTAAAGACGTTCTACCAACAAATCTTTCTTGGCTTTGAAGAGTATTTGCTCCAAAGGAACATCTTCACATAATGAATGAACTCCTCATTAATGTTACTAGAGCTATATTTATGTTCTGTGTGTGGGCATGTTTAATAATCTTTCTTACTCATGTACATATCAGGGCACTGAGTTCAGATGTCAGGTCCACTCCTTCCTAGTCTTTTAACTTGAGCAATGTCTCTTTGCCTCAGTGTCCTTATGAAATGGAGACTCTGTAATAATATGTTTATCTGAAAGGCCTATTGTGATAATCAAGTCAGATCTCCCATGTTGTCTGGTGCAGTGGTGTGCACCTGTAATCCTAGGCACTCAAAAGACTAAAGAGGGAAGGATGCCTGTGGCTTAGACTTTGAGGCTCTAGTGCTCTGTGAAAATACCTGTGAATAACCACTGCATTCCGGCCTGGGTAACATAGTGAAACTCCATCTCAAAAAAAGAATTTACAGGGCGGCGCCTGTGGCTCATCGAGTAGGGCGCTGGCCCCACACACCGAAGGTGGTGTGTTCAAGCCCGGCCTTGGCCGAACTGCAAAACAGAAAAACAACTGGGCATTGTGGCGGGCGCCTGTAGTCCCAGCTTCTTGGGAGGCTGAGGCAAGAGAAT
>CAUYON010109441.1:0-26152 GCA_963573935.1 Arctocebus calabarensis
ATGATTGATATTTTTTAATAAGTAAATGAGGGTGATTATATGAATTATTACTTTTTAGCCAGATTAAAAAGTCCTTACTTGAGGCTCGGCACCTGTGGCTCAACGGGCTAAGGCACCAGCCACATACACCTGAGCTGGCGGGCGCCTGTAGTCCCAGCTACTTGGAAGGCAGAAGCAAGAGACTCGCTTGAGCCCAGGAATTGGAGGTTGCTGTGAGCTGTGATGCCACAGCACTCTATCCAGGGTGACCTTTAGGCTCTGTCACAAAAAAAAAAAAAAAAAAAACCTTGGCTCAGCGCCTGTGGCTCAACGGGCTAAGGCGCCAGCTACGTACACCTGAGCTGGCGGGTTCGAATCCAGCCCAGGCCGCCAAACGACGACGACGGCTGCAACCAAAAAATGGCCGGGCCTTGTGGCGGGCGCCTGTAGTCCCAGCTACTTGGGAGGCGGAGGCAAGAGACTCGCTTGATTCCAGGAATTGGAGGTTGCTGTGAGCTGTGATGCCACAGCGCTCTATCCAGGGTCACAGCTTGAGGCTCTGTCTCAAAAAAAAAAAAAAAAAAAAAAACCAAAGTCCTTACTTGAAACATGTTTCAGGAGAACAAACAGCATGTACAGCACTGAAGCCAGGAGAGAGCACGGGCCGCTTAGGAAGCTGCCAATGCTGTAGCATGATGCACCTGCAGGCTCAGTCAGGGCCTGGGGAGAGCAGGTGTGGATGCAGAAGGAGCCCCTGGGGTGGACGGTTTAGAGTCCCAGGTCTGTCAGTTACCCTAGCAGCTGTTTTTTGGTTTTTCTTTTTTTTTTTTAATTTCAAATTAACATGAGGGTACAGATTTTTAGGTTACGTTGTTTTCACTTCCAGGGTAAAGTTCCAGTTGTAAAAGAGCCCCTCACCCAGTCATCCTCCCACCTTCTTCTACTCCCATACTAGACTGTGTCTGTGCTTCATTGTTCATATAAGCATGTAATTGTTTATATATTGGTTTCACATTAGTATGGAGTACATTGGATATTTATCTTTCCATTCGTGCAATACTAAGAATGTATTTCAGCTCTATCCAGGTAAATGTAAAAGATGTAAAGTCTCCAGCTTTTTTTTTTTTTTTTTTTTGCAGATTTTGGCTAGGGCTGGACTTGAACCACCCACCTCCAGTATATGGGGCTGGTGCCCTACTCCTTTGAACCACAGGCACCATCTCAGTCTCCATCTTTTTTTTTTTTTTTTTAAGACAGAGTCTCAGTACATCACCCTGGGTAGAATGCCATGGTATCACAGCTCAGAGCAACCTCAAACTCTTGGGCTTAAGCAATGCTCTTGCCTCAACCTCCCAAGTAGCTGGGACTACAGGTGCCTGCCACAAGGCTTGGCTATTTTTTGGTTGTAGATGTTATGGTTGTTTGGCAGGCCTGGGCTGAATTCAAACCCTCCAGCTCCAGTGTATGTGGCTGGCACCCTAGCCGCTGAGCTACAGTCACCGAGCCAAGTCTCTATCTTTTTTAATGGCTGAAAAGTATTCCATGGTATACATATACCAGTTTGTTAATCCATTCATGGTTTGATGGGCACTTAGGTTGCTTCCACAACTTGGCAATTATGAATTGAGCCACAGTAAACATTCTGGTGCAGATGTCTTTGTGGTAAAATGATTTTTCTTTCTCTGCCTAGTAATGGGATTACAGGATCAAATGAAAGGTCTACTTTTAGATATTTGAGGATTCTCCATACTTCTCTCCAAAAAGGCCGTATTAGTTTGAAGTCTCACCAGCAGTGCATAAGTGTTCACTTCTCTCCACATCCACGCCAGCATCTGGTGTTTCGGGAATTTATGATATGAGCTAATCTTGCTGAGCTACCTTACCCTACCAGTTTGGATGTGATAGCAGGCCAGTCAGTGTTGTCCTTTCCATCAATAGGCTCTACAGTCTGACACAGACATTGAGGCCCACCTTAGCCTCTTACTGCAGCAAGTAGCATCCCAAGAAGATGTTCTGTTGAAGACAGCAGCCCCAAACCTACGAGCACTGGAGAACTTAAAGACTGTCAGAGACAAGTTCCAAGAATCCACAGATGGTAAAATTGAGTTGTTAACAAGATTATATTCATGGGAGTTTTGATTTTTTTTTTTTTTTAACACATGGCCATCCGTCCCCCTGAGTTGTACCTTTAATTATATATTTTTCCTCTATTGTTTTATATTAATGTATTTTAATACTATATCACTGCTTCTGTTTTGAAAAGCATTCTGCTTTAATTTAAAACAGATTTATTGACTGCCATGGGCGTCTCACAGCTACATCCTGAGCACTTTGGGAGACTGAGGTGGGAAGATTGCTTGAGCCCAGGAATTTGAGACCAGCCTGGGCAAGAGCTTGCCCCTACAAAAAGAAAATTAAAAATTAGCCAGACATAGGTAGTCAGCCACATACACCAGAGCTGGCAGGTTCGAATCCAGCCTAGGCCTGCCAAACAACGACAACTACAACCAAAAAATAGCCGGTGCTGTGGCGGGCACCTGTAGTCCCAGCTACTTGGAAGGCTGAGGCAAGAGAATCACTTCAGCCCAAGAGTTGGAGGTTTCTGTGAGCTGTGACGTCATAGCACTCTACCGAGTGTGACAGCTTAAGGCTGTGTCAAAAAAAAAGTGCTCTTGGAGCTAATAATAGTTGAGGTATTTTGAAGGTAGATTTACTCAATACAACCAGAATTCAAAATCTAACCTGGCCAAAGAAATAAACATTTTTCATGCTTTAAAGTTTGAACAAAAGAACTCTCTCAGTTGTCTCTAAATAAATAACATGATTCTCTTTTAGCTTTTGAGGCCAGCAGAAAGGAAGCCAGAATATGTAGGCAAGAGTTTGAACAGGTGAAAAAAAAGAGATATGATCTTTTCAGCCAGTGTTTTGAGCATGTCTCAGTCTCAATTGATCAAATCTACAAGAAGCTCTGCAGAAACAACAGTGCCCAAGTATGTATGTTTCACTCACAAATACTAGTGGGGATTTTGTTATTGGTGTTCTTATTATATATTTATAAATAACTGTAGCCACATTATTTAAGTGACTCACTTATGGGGCAAAGTCTGGTTATGAAGATTGACCTATTTTTCCAGATCCCATTCATCCTATATTGGCTAGCCTGGACAAATCTAAACCTCTCTAGGCTTTTTTCATTTGAAAAATTAGTAGCTTAGATCATTTCATTTGGTTTCCAAGTTCTCTTCAATCCTGAAATTCTGTTTTCCGGTACTAATTTTGTTTTATAGAATTCTGGGGCTCTTTGGTAAAGGACGGATAATGTTGAGGATCTCAGGAAGCTTTGTCTGTGGTGTTGACCAGAATAACAAAGGAGAGGGAAAGAATTCAAGTCAGGATTCAAATCCAGACATGATAGTCCTTTTGCCATAACCACTTCCATTCCATTATCAATATTCATAATTTAGGCTGGGTGTGGTGGCTCACGCCTATAATCCTAGCATTCTGGGAGGCTGAGGTGGGTGGATTGCCCTGAGCTCAGAGGTTTGAGACCAGCCTGAACCAGAGTGAGACCCTGTCTCTACAAAAAAAAGCCAGACGTTGTGACGGGCACCTGTAGTCCCAGCTACTTGGGAGGCTAAGGCAAGAGAATCACTTAAGCCCAAGAGTTGTAGAGTTGGAGGTTGCTGTGAGCTGTGATATCACAGCACTCTACTGAGGACAACACAGTGAGACTCTGCAGCGCCTGTGGCTCAGTGAGTAGGGTGCCACGGCCGAGCTGCATCAAAAATTAGCCGGGCGCCTATAGTCCCAGCTACTTGGGAGGCTGAGATAAGAGAATCGCTTAAGCCCAAGAGCTGGAGGTTACTGTGAGCTGTGACTTCACAAAAAAAAAAAAATTCTTTCTAAGACCGTGGTATGCCTTGCTAAGGTTTTGAGTGGCAGTTCAGTGGAAAGGCCTGATCCTCCGGTGTGTTAGAATGTTTTCCTTTGCTCCCTACCCAGATAGTTATCTGTGATTACATGTAGAACTAAATACATTATTTATAGGCATTGGTATTTTTCCATCAAAACTGAAGAAAATCTATTTTGCAGTTAAACTCTGTTGCAACCTTAAGTTGAAATTTACTGGTTGGTTTTCTGATCTTTCTAAATAAATAATGTGTGTTTCAGGCATTTCTTAGCCCAGAGAACCCTGAAGAACCTTACTTGGAGGGAATTAGCTATAACTGTGTGGCCCCAGGCAAACGGTTTATGCCAATGGACAATTTGTCAGGAGGAGAAAAGTGTGTGGCAGCCTTGGCGCTCCTTTTTGCTGTGCACAGGTAAAATCACAACAAGCTACTCAGTTTGTGTCAGGGCAGAGGCCAGGTGGACTTTGCTACAGGTCTTTTCTGTTTGTCTTCATTAACATTTAGCAAATGTGATATAAAACTACTTCAGTCAGGCAATTCAGTTTAGGTTTTAGGCCAACAACAACTTGTATGTTATTTTCTTTATTTTAATTCAGAGATCTTCTATGTAGTAAAGACTATTAAAGTATTTTTTTCTAAAAAATTAACCTTATTTCCACTGATGATGGTGGCACTGTTTCTTTGTAAAATAATTCAAAAAGTTAACTAAAATTAAGGCAATTAACAACTTTCAACATTAATAGCACTAAGTGAAGACCTAAGGTAAAAGATGATGTTGGCTTTCTATTTCCACAACTAGGAATATAACCATACAAGAGTTTGACAGTTGTGTTACTGGTCTCAAAAAGGAAAGGGAATAGGCCACCAGAGGAAAGGAAAAAAGAATGACTATGTGGCAGGGGAACTCTGGGAAAGCAGGAAGCCAGGTCTGAACAAGCAATCTGAGCAGAATAGGATAGTCACTAAGTGGCACCCCATCCACTTATTCAACAGATACTAAGTATTTACTGTATGACAGGTGCTGTTGCAGGCACTGGAAAGTAGCTAGCTGTGAACAAAACAAAACATTTGCCTCAAAGATACTTCACTTAGGTGGCACACAACTATAATCCTAGCACTGGAACACCGAGGCAGGTGGATCGCTTGAGCTCAGGAATTTGAGACCAGCCTGAGCAAGATATAGACCCCTAAAAATAGAAAAACTAGCCAGGCACATGTAGTCCCAGCTACTTGGGAGGCTGAGGCTGGAGGATCACGAGCCCAAGAGTGGCTCTACCCAGAGCAACAAAGTGAGAATCTGTCTCAAAAAAAAATATTTAAAGACACTTCACTTAAATTGGAGAAGATAGATAATAAGGTAAATTAGTAAAATGATTCTCCAATATAGAGAATAAAATGGGGGGGGGCAAGGAATGTAGATAATAAGTGGCAGGGAAGGGTTTACAGTATTGGAGTCATCAGGGAAGGCCTATTTGAGCAAAGATTGAAGGAAGTAGGGGAGCAACTCACATGGATAGCTAAAGCAAGAACATTCTTACAAAGAATGGCAAGTGTAAAGGCCCTGAAGTCAGAGTGAGCCTGAAATGTGTGAAGAGTAGACCACAGGCAGCAGTGGCAGGCCCAGGGCTAGGAAAGGATTCTAACAATCAAGGTAAAAGATGATACACAGAAGGTTGAGCAAACAGTTTTCTAACAAATAGGTTGTGGGGTATGAAGGAAGCAGAGATGACTCCATGGGTTTGGGTCTAATCAACTAGAATGATAAGAACTTTCATTAACTAAAGTGGAGAGGACCACAGAGGGAATTGGTTTGGAAGGGCAAGCGAGACTGGCTTTTGGGGGAGTTTGAGACGTACATTAGACATCCATACGAAATTGAGTAAGCAGTTGAACACTGACAAGAGTTCAGAACTGTTGATTGATAGAAGTATGGGAGCCACCAATATTGACTGGATGGTATTTAAAACTGTGAGACTAGATGCTGTCACCAAGAAAGTTAATTAGATCATGTAGAGCTGTAAATACACACACACACTCCTGGAGCAGCAGGTGGGTGGAAGTAGACGGCTACCCTGCAAGTCACAGAGCAGTGTTTCAAGGAGGAAGTGACTAACCCTTGATGCTCTTCACACAGGTCACATAAGATACATGAGGATATGCAAGATACACAGATCACATAATTGGCATTGGATTTACGGAATGTGATTATTTACTACATTGAAGTATCCAAAAGAACATTTATTCTGAATACTATTAATCCTTTCCCCTAAGCCTTTGTAAAACAAATTGAAAATTGTAACTTACTTGTAATTTTTTTCTAGTTTTCGGCCTGCTCCATTCTTTGTTTTAGATGAAGTGGACGCAGCCCTGGACAATACTAACATTGGCAAAGTAAGTTTCTTTCTGCTTTTAATTTTCCATGGGACATCTGCAATTCAAGGACCATGATGTAGTCAGAAGGCAGTTTTATCCCAAACAAAGAGGACTGTGGGACAAGCAATGAAAATCGCTGACTAAAAATCAATACCTTTAAAATCTAAACTTACCTAACAAGAAGAGTTTTCATTCAAGGTTCAAGGGACCCTCAATAATTGATGGGGATTCAACACAGGTGTTAAATAAAGATCACTACATCTCCAACAGCACTACTAATGGCAAAATTTGCTTCTTCCCAAATCTAGCAACTGGGAATTAGAAGGTTGCTAATAGCATGCTTTGTGGCAAACAGGTCTATTTGGTCTCATGGATCAAATTAGTTGTTTAAAAACATCTCTAGAGGGGCTTGGCGCCTGTGGCTCAATGGACTAAGGCGCCAGCCACGTACACCTGAGCTGGCAGGTCCGAATCCAACCTGGGCCCGCCAAACAACAATGACAGCTGCAACCAAAAAATGGCCAGGCGTTGTGGCAGGCACCTGTAGTCCCAGCTACTTGGGAGGCAGGGGCAAAAGACTCATTTGAGCCCAGGAATTGGAGGTTGCTGTGAGCTGTGATGCCATGGTGCTCTATCCAGGGTGACAGCTTGAGGCTCTGTCTCAAAAAAAAAAAAAAATCTCTAGAGGCTTGGCGCCTGTAGCTCAGCAGCTAGGGCACCAGCCACATACACCAGGGCTGGCGGGTTCGAACCCAGCCTGGACCTGCCAAACAACTACAACAAAAAAAAATAGCTGGGGGCATTGTGACAGGTGCCTGTAGTCCCAGCTACTTAGGAGGCTGAAACAAGAGAATGGCTTAAGCCCAAGAGTTTGAGGTTACTGTGAGCCGTGATGCCACAGCCCTCTACTGAGGGCGACATAGTAAGATTATGTCTCAAGAAAAAAAAAAAAAAACTCTAGATAACATTTCAAAGGAATTACTAGTTTAGGTAGTTTAACTTCTACCTCCCAATTTTACCAAAATTTACCCAACTACTATACTTGCACATGATCTTATTTTCAGTCTTTGGAATAATGTAAAAACTAAGGGAAGTTTCACTCTTAGAGTTAAGTTCTAGTCAGCCCTTGGCTGGGAGTGGTGGCTCACACCTGTAATTCCAGAACTCTGGGAGGCCAAGGCAGGTGGATTGCCTGAGCTCAGGACTTGGAGACCAGCCTGAGCAAGAGCAAGATCCCATCTCAACTAAAAATAGAAAAAAAAAAAAAAACACCTAGATAGGCATTGTGACAGGCATCTATAGTCCCAGTTACTCGGAAGGCTGAGGCAAGAGGATCCCTTGATCCCAAGAATTTGAGGTTGCTGTGAGTTATGCCACGGCACTCTACCCAGGACGAATTAAACTCTCACAAAAAATAAATTCTAGGGGCAGTGCCTGTGGCTCAAAGGAGTAGGGCACGGGTCCCATATGTCGGAGGTGCCGGATTCAAACCCAGCCCTGGCCAGAAACTGCAAAAATAAATAAATTCTAGTCCTCCCTCAAAGGTCAGTGGGTACTCTCAAACCACACATCTTGACTGTGACTAAATTTTGAACATGAGGAATGTGGTTAGCCAGGGAACATGGAAAAATGGAGGTAAACTGCTGAGGGGAGGAAAAGCTCACACCTACACAGTTCTGGTATCATGGTACTATTGCTGGGGCCATCCGTTTTTGGCAATGGATGGATTAGGCACTCCTGGTTTTAATTCCAGGCCCATCCAACTTCCAGAAATGACTGGGCTTATGCATTTATGGCTGCTTAGAGGGAGGCTACTCTGACCATGCTGACAGATGTGTCATTTATTTGTAAATTGACATTCTGGTCTGTAATCTTGTGAGCTCGGTTAATGAGTGTGCCCTGAGAAAGGGTTTCAGTCTTTGGGTCCTACACCTCTGAAGCTGACCTCTGCTACGTTGCATGTGAAATGCCTGGAGTCAAGGCACACAGAGCTATAGCCTTAGGATACCTTGTAAGGGCATCAGCCTAATCTTTCAGCATTTCCCAAATTCATCTAATCCAAATTATGGTAACCAGAGGAAGAAAACAGAACATCTTGATTTTGCTTTTGAATACCAGCCAGTCTGCATCAGCTGACTGGATTCAATGGCCTGACTCATTTGGGAGAAATAGCCACCTCAGTGGTTAATTTTGTGCACTTTGTATCCTATATTGTGTGGGGAGGAAAAGCCTCATTGTGGACAGCACTTGTCTCAGTTCACTTAAGGTATCAGTATCTTCTAGATCTGATACCTGATATTAGATGTCACATTGGTGACATCTCCAGGTACTAGGTCTGAACTATTAAGGCCCATCCTATGTTATTACCACCACTTTTCATTATCCTTGAGATTTATGTTCCTGAGACTCCATTTCTGAACTGAGCATGAGCAGTTATGTAGTATGAGGAACTAAGCATTAATCACCTTGTGACCAGGGTGCCATCACTTAGGCTTTCCAAACTGTTTTCTTGAGACAAGTCTCATTATGTCACCCTCAGTAGAGTGCTGTGGCGTCCCAGCTGACAGCAACCTCAAAATCTTGGGCTTAAGCCATTCTGTTATCTCAGCTTCCCAAGTAGCTGGAACTATAGGTGCCCACCACAATGCCTGGCTATTTTGTTGTAGTTGTCATTGTTTAGCAGGCCCAGGTCAGGTTTGAACCTGCCAGCCCTGGTGTATGTGGCTGGCGCCCCAACCACATGACACAGGTGCTGAGCTAAGGGCACAGAGCCAACTGTCCCCTTTCCCTGTGACTATCCCAGTACCTTTTAGCCCTGCGTCAGAGGCTACCACAATTACTTCAAACGCTGGAGCTCCTCCTGTGAATTCAGCCTGTTAGCCAAGGGCAATTTCCTTCTTATCATTCACCTTAGCTAGTGACTCGTGTAAGGGAAACTGCCATCCCTACTTCTAAAGTTGTGCAGCTAGTACCTGGGGGGCAGTCAGGACCAATACATGTGGAGATCTAGGGAGTCGGTAAGTATTTCCTAAGACTGACGATGGTTGGAGAATGAAGACCTTAAAGTTCTGAGTAGTTTGTTCACCAGGACTCATTTCTATTGAATCTGTTTTGCTTATTCTCCTTTCCTTCAAAAAGAGCTGGAATTCAACTCTGAATATATACCTAACTGCCATCTCTTTCTCTTCAGGCTTTGAGTTGGCAAAATAAGAAGCTGGACATTCAAACACCAGCCTTTTTTCACCCTCAAAAAATATCTTCGGTGGTAGAGTTTTTATTATAAAGGCTGATTACATGTTCACATGAGAGTATCTTAAGTTGGAGCTTTAGTCTTTAAAATGTTCTTAAAGGCTTAATCATATTTAATGAAGTTCATATTTTCTTATTTAGAATCTAAGCTTATTAATGTGTTTGCAGTTGTGGATTTACTGAATTGCCAGAAAGGCAAGTTAAGTCCTTGTGACCTAAAACAGGCAAACAGAGATAATGCCAAAGTCACTGTCTCCAGAGCCCAGGCAAGGCCTTTCCTTGCTAGTGAAATATGTGCTAATTTCCTCCCAGGTGTCAAGTTACATCAAAGAGCAGACTCAAGAACAGTTTCAGATGATAATCATTTCCCTAAAAGAAGAATTCTATTCCAGAGCTGATGCACTGATAGGCATCTATCCAGAGGTAAAGATAAATTCGGAGGGGAGAGGTGCAGTCATTGTAAACTTCCCTTAGCACACTGACAGGTTACTGTCTTTTATAATTCAACTTTCAAATGGAGACTGAGGTTTAAATAATTTTTTTTTTTTTTTTTTTGAGACAGTCTCAAGCTGTTGCCCTGGGTAGAGTGCTATGGCATCACAGCTCACAGCAACCTCAAACTCAAGCAACTGTCTTGCCTCAGCCTCCCAAGCAGCTGGGACTACAGGCACCTGTCACAATGCCCAGCTGTCTTTTTTGTTGCAGCTGTCATTGTTGTTTTAGCTGGCCCAGCCAGGTTCAAACCTGCCAGTCCCGGTATATGTGGCCAGTGCCTTACCCACTGAGCATAAGCGCTGCCTTTAAATGATTTTTTTAATCAAGATATTTTAAGTGAAAAAAGCAATTCAAAGATACAGAGCAGTGATAGTTTTGTAAAATAGTGTGCATTAACTTACAGAGTAAACTGTTAGTACTTCGTGTTTTTGTAATGTTTGAATGTTTCAATAAAAAGAAATACACTAGTAGAACAAGGAACCATTTATCTTCCAAAATATCATGAAAACATGAATTCACTAGAAGTTTCAAGTGTAAATTTTAGAATTTCAACATAACTTTCATAAATTCAAAATACTTACCTGAGCTAAGGGAATAGAGCAACTAATTCAAGTCATTCAATTTAGACAGTTTTTACTTCCTTAGGTCTCCTTTAAGCAAAGATAAAAATTGCCTTCCTAATAGGAGGTTAGGGACCACCTGGAAACAAGCTGCATGAGAAGTAGAAATTCTCATACCAGCTAATACAAAGAAAAAACCTGATATAAATATAGATAATTGATACCCTTTGGGCATTTAAAGCAAATCCAGGCCCTTATATTTAATACTTTTCCCTAATTAGGACAACTTTAACTGTCTTCTCTCCATTTCAGCACGATGACTGCATGTTCAGCAGAGTTTTGACTCTAGATCTTTCTCAGTATCCAGACACTGAAGGTCAAGAAAACATCAGGAGACACTGAGAGTCCTCTTAAGAACTAGTGTGCCCTTGAGCAATGGGAAGCCATAAGAGCTAAGAGCAATTCTGAAACTCCTACAGTGAACTGGTTAATCACTGTTCAGTTCTGCTAGTATTCAAACAACTCCTGAGTAGCAGACTTCAGGAACAAGCAGGACCAGCCATTTAAGTTGTTTTAGCCAGAGGCCATAGCGCTCTTCAGGGAATGTTCTCAGAGTTGATGGTAAATCAGTTGGGAAAAAAGGTACAATTTTATACCATGAAACTTCCATTTTGAAACACACTAGTCAGAAAAATCTTGAATTCTGTATCTTCACCATGGTCTTGCTTCACATCTTTAAGGAAAGCTCTGGGCTTTTAAATATACTACTAGTTATAAAGTGGTTAATAACTTGAACCTGGCTTTTAAGGAAATTGTTTCAAACTGTCAATTAAAAATCTAATTTCAAATGTCTCTAGTGTTTTAATGGTGAAATTGAATTATGTCTGCTTTGCCATAATCTGAGTTTTTCTAATTTCTTTCTTTTTTTTTTTTTTTTTGAGATAGCGCCTCAAGCTGTCACCCTGGGTAGAGTGCTGTGGCATCACAGCTCACAGCAACCTCCAATTCCTGGGCTCAAGTGAGTCTCCTGCCTCCACCTCCCAAGTAGCTGGGACTACAGACGCCCACCACAAAGCCTGGCCTTTTTTTTTTTTTTTTTTTCGGTTGCAGCTGTCGTTGTTTGGCGGGCCCAGGCTGGATTTGAACCTGTGAGCTCAGATGTACGTAGCTGGCGCCTTAGCCCTTTGAGCCACAGGTGCTGAGCCTGAGTTTTTCTAATTTCTATTGAGAAAGCGTGTATTCAATATTTCCTTACATATAGCTGATTTCACTAAATACATATGTATAGGAGAGAAAGCACTTCTCTATAGTACATTTCCATTTAAAATAGAAGAAAATTTTGAAGGGAGCTCTTTAATATGGCTTCAGTGAAACCAAATTGCTCACCCACCACAGAAAAAGACTGCTCTGGGCCCAAGTGCTACCAAGGAGTAGCCTCCTGAAATAATGGAGTTAGTTTTCAACAACTCACTGTGTAGTGTAACAGAATGTCCTCTGTACCTAAGAAACTGAGTCTCACTGGTTCAGTACTGACACTACGACCTAAATCACACGCTTTTTCCTCTACCTTGAAAGACATCAGCTCTAACAATGAAATGTTCCTTTAAATGCTACATGAACTCTTTCTTACACCTGGAGTTTCTCTCTTCCATAACTCAAATTGTCAGGGCCCTATCGAGCACAGTCACTTCAGTTACAAAGCAACATGCCCACCTTCCTAAAAACCAGCATGCTACACAAAAGCATAAAACCAAAGAAGCAATAAAAATCACAGGATACAGGTACCTACTCAAGATAGAACCTAATAAAAATAGTTGACTTTACATACACTAAATGGTTAAATATAGAACTATTAAAATACAGCATTTTATTTTAATAAAACTTTCATTTGTGGGAAGTGGCTATCAGGCAAAGGAAGGAGGGCGGTGTGAATGAGGCTCACACCTGCTGTGGAAGGCGGTGGCTCCTCACCCACATGGTGAGCTCAGGAATGGGCAGGCACTGGTGGGCAGGGCAGGCATGGGTCTACAACCTGCAGCTCCACCTACCAGGTGCAGCTTACCGGATTCACCTGGTCCCAGGACCAGAGAACTTCCTTAAGGGCTAGAGTAAATATTTCGGGCCTTGGTGAGGTAGAGAGTAAGAAAGCTTTTAAGTAGGTACTTCTCCAACTACTTTAAACAAAACCATTAAAAAATGTAACAACTACTCTAGCTGGAAAAAGCAAGCCAATAGGCCACAGTTTGTCTTCCCCTGAGCTAATGTTTCTGACAATTATATACAGCAGTATGATGCTCAAGGTGTTTCTATTTTATAAATCAAATGCTGAAACAAACTTGAATATTAAAGTAATCAAGCAACAGAACTGACGGGTATGCTCACTGCCCCAGGGCAGCCTGGGTCTTGCAGTGTAGCATTTATTAACACTCTTCATAAAACGGGCTCTAACTTTCCCAGTTTATTCCACAGAACCCTCTATGCT
Organism: Arctocebus calabarensis; assembly: GCA_963573935.1. Lineage (NCBI taxonomy): Eukaryota > Metazoa > Chordata > Mammalia > Primates > Lorisidae > Arctocebus > Arctocebus calabarensis. The sequence goes on from CAUYON010109441.1 coordinate 13,050, forward strand.
TAAAATTTTGCAGTACCAGCTTGGTGCCCATAGCTCAGTGAGTAGGGCGCCAGCCATATACACAGACTGATGGGTTCAAATCCAGCCCTGGCCTGCTAAACAACGACAACTGCAACCAAAAACTGCCAGGCATGAAGCAGGCACCTGTAGTCCCAGCTACTTGGGAGGCTGAGGCAAGAGAATCGCTTGAGCCCAAGAGTTTGAGTTTGCTGTGAGCTGTAATGCCACCACACTGTACAGAGGGCAACATAGTGAGACTCTGTCTCAAACAAACACAATATTTGCGATACCCTGTGTCCTACCAACTTTCAATTCAGATATCCATCTCTGATTACACTTTATAAACATGTCTTTAAAAAATGCTTTTAAAATTTAAACTTGAGTAATCATCTACTTCACAACTAGGCAGCAACTCAAGCTAAAAATTCTCATTAAATACATCATAGCAAGCCTTGTGATAAGAAACCTTGATCATGCAGGGTAGAAGTTAAAATTTTTATTTATGACCAGAGCGGCAGAAAAAAAATTTTCATGCTTCAAAAAGAGAAAGTCTTCAGCAGGTCTCGGGCTTCTCCTTATACCCCCAACCTATGGTGTCTTAGACTTGTGGCAGCTGCTGTGCCATTAATAGGGAATGTCATAGGGCTTGGCAAGAAATGTCACATCAAAAATGAGCAGTCTCAAGCTGAAACCAAGGAGGGCTTATTTCCAAAGAGAACCCTTCATTTTGAGACCACACTGTCCACCAGGACAGCCTGTGCCACAGTCACAATCAGACACTCCCTGGGAACAATAGTGCCCCCGTGTGGCTCTTTATACCTGTGCAAACCCTATGTTTAAAGTGGCACAAGACTCTCAAATCTCTTCACATCCCATATTAAGAAATAAGAACAGAAAGCTTGGACCTTAACCCAGAGAAGACTTGGAAAGCTTGGAATTTATAACCTAGCTAAAGATTATAACTTGATCTTGCGTCTCCCTGTCCTTCCTCAGTTATCAGTCCCCTAAGCAGCACTGCATGATGCTCAACTGGTTTTGAAAAGGCCTTTTGACCTTCCATTTCTTTGGAACACAAGTTACTAAAATGATGTAATTCCAAAGAAGCCTTTTTGATCTAATTGTTTTTAAAAACCACTCAGTTTTCACTAGTGGATTTAGTGTGGGTTCAGAGTACCCACATGTTCTTTACTGGAATAGTGTAACATACCTTTAAGATGTTTTGTACAGTTAACAGATGTTCCCACATGAAAATCATACAAATGTATCTAGTTCTCTTTGGCAACAACCTTGCTTGGACAGTTTTTACTCTCCCCGTTTTATTAGGGAAAACATCACCTTGATGCCAGAAAGCAGGCTGAATGGGTATCGGGAATACCAGGTCCATCTCCCTTCCCAACGGTTTTGGTCCCTGAAGCAGCTGCCCATTGATCCTTACAAAGCACACCTGCAGTGTGTCCTGTCACCTCCTGCACACTTCAACACCCACAGAGGGAACTCTTTCACCCAGCCTTGAGGGCCTCTTAGGGTACGTGACAGCTTAGAATTGAGATCCGTTTGGAGTTCTCCATACATTCTTCATTGTTTGGGCATGGCACTGTGGCTACAGAAGGCTGGTTTTCAAATTGCAGGCTTACTGGGTTTAGTATTTCAAGACCCTCCAGCATCATCTGTTTAAACAAAAGAAAGGAATGCCTAAGTGTTAAAAGTTCAGTATAGAGTTATTTGTAATTTCTATTTCAGTACTTCTTTATGATTATTCTTACATACTGAACACTTTGAAAACCCCTCCATAATGGAAAACTATAGAGGCTGTCTAGAAATGGCTTTGTGAAGATATAAACACCATCAGAGAACCAAGTAAATTATGACATTAGGTTTGCAAAAATCTCAACCCATAAACATGGATACTATTATCATTCTTAGTGGACTGAGGACAGGGCAGTTTCAAACCACATAGTGGGAACCTATTAGAAATGTGGAGATGAAGGCCCAGTGTACATGCATGGAGACTGTCAATTCCAGGCTGCAGGTATAGCCAACAGGACGACTGACTCTTGGCCTCTCTTATCCACATACAAGAAAAAGCCAAGGTCAGCTGCACAACAGAGACCAGGAGCTTGTCCCCAAGTTGACACCAGAGCCTGCAGAAGCAGTGGTACTGGTGCAGATGATGGCATCCAGGGCAAAGCACTCTCAGGCATCAAAAGGATCCCTATGTACTGCTCTATGGCACAGTCTACCAGGCAATCGGCTTGACCACTGGACAGTCACACCACCACTCAGAGGCAGGCCAGAGAGATAAACCTTCTGGACATGGCTGGGTGTGGTGACTCACGCCTAATCCCAGCACTTTGGGAGGTCAAGGCAGGATTATTTGAGGCTGGGAGCTCAAGGCAAGCCTGAGCAACATAGCAAAGACCCCATTCTCTACGGGGGGTAATAAAAAAATCAGACATGCAGCATGTGCTTGTAGTCCCAACTACCTGGAAAGCTGAGGCAAGAGGATTGCTAGGACCTGGAAGTTTAAAGCTGCAGTGAGCTATGACAACACCACTACATTCCAGCTCGGCAACAGAGCGAGACTATCTCAGGAAAAAACAAAAAAAAAGTAGGCAACTGAGAAGCCCCCAAAATGAGAAGAACAAGTAACATCAAAAAACCACTTACTCCAGAGGAAACTGAAAGAACACAAATTCTGATTTTTGTTTTTTAGTTACACATGTCCCTATTAACTGAATTCACAATCCAGATATGTGCTAAGACCTCAAAGAATTTCATCCAAAACACTATCAAAATTGAATTCTCTAATAATGTACCACCAAGCGTACTATAGTTATAAATGTCTAAGTGAGGATGCAGAGACCCCCAGCTGCTCTCCCAAAAGGACCACCAGCTCAGCTCACTCTCACCTTCATCCCCAGCAGATGGCAAGACACTATGGCCCAGGCTCCTCCTGTCACCAATCCTAACTTGGCAATAGTTCTCTAGAGGTAACTATTTTAAAACTGTTTTATTTTGGGCAGTGCCTGTGGCTCAAAGGAGTAGGGCACCAGCCCCGTATGCTGGAGGGGGTGGGTTCACCAGCCCAGGCCAAAAACTGCAAAAAAAAAACCTGTTTTATTTGACTAAGATTTATTTGCATTCATTATGAATCTTTGTTATCTATAATAGGTTACTTCAAAAGAACATGTTTCCTGTGGCATTGAAGGAAAACGCAGGATCACAGTATTACTCAAGCATACCCACTGAGGAATTCAGATGTTAAATGAATAGGTAATTGTTATGTTAAATGCATCTCTCGAATTTTGGGGGGAATCATATTTAAGAGTGGTTTACTGACATTTTCTTATATAAAGTAATAAAATATAAATTCTGAAAATTCTCTAGCCTAATGTTTTCAGAAATAGAATCAAGTCAGACAACCAGGGAGACCTCAAGTGTCTCCCGAGGTCTGAAAATCCATCAATCATGGAATAACAGATGCTATGTAGAAGGATAAATCAGAAAACAAGAGCTCTCAGAAATTTAAAATCACACTGTCAAAATAAAAATGTAACTCCAGGAAGCTTTTGAAGCAAATGGATATAGACAATGAAAATTAAGACATTAGAGAAAATGTAAAGGACACTGGACATCTGTCCAGAAGATCCTAACACCTCTGAGTTCCATGAGAACAGAGAAGATGGAAAGAAATCAAGGAAATCACAGATTATTCCAGAAGTAGAGAAATGTAGGGGAAAAACTCAGTGAGGCAAATAAAGATTTCACTTAAATACATCCTTATCCTCTGTAAGTTAGTGGGAAGGAGTAAATATGGCATTCAAGACAGTGAAGCTCTGGGGGAACCACGAGAGTGATCAATGAGCACGAGGACCACAGAAAGCCAGCTGCACACACAGCCCTGGAGAGTGACCCTCCACACTGGGGTCTGCAGGGGCCTCACAAGGTGCTCGCAGAACAGATGGAGAACGAGAGCGAGGAAGACCCAGGCACCGATCTAAGACAGGAAGCACAGTTCAAGGGTGGCAAGTACGCAGGTGTCCGTCATGAGGGGTCGTATGGTAAAGAGCATGCATAAATTTAAGAATACTGTGAAACATGTTATTTTTACACAAGAGGAATCTAAAAACTTCTCAAAAACTAAAAAGCAATACACATGTCTTAAGCTTCCCTCCTGAAGTAATCAAAACTGGAAGATGAATGTAAATAAACCAAACTTGAGCTTGATATTGAGGACATGTCCTGCAACGGCCAGAATTCATGGCATTGGACCCATCAACATCACACTCAACAGGTTAACCAGGAAGGAATACACTGTCTTTAATAAAGTAAATGTTTTTGTTTGCCAACTTTTGGAATCAACCTACAGATAGAGGCCTCATTTCCTTTCTGTGCTGTAACCATTGTGTTCCACACTGATAACATGAAAAGTTGGCAGGCTTAGTGAGTGGGATGAGGAAGGAAGGGGAGACCCCCACAGCCCAGGCTTCATAATGGCAAGTCAGGTCTAAGGACATTATTTAAGCTGAAGATTAAGCAATAATACTTTCAAAACCTGGAGAGAGGATGAGGAGGAAAGTATGGGAAAGGCCAGCATGAGTTAGCTAGATCACTTTTCCTAGCATTAATAGAAATACTGAAGTGGCTTAAAGAAACATCCACAGATGTAAGCCTGTGGTTTCCAGCCCCCAGGCTGTGGACTGGTACCAGGCAGAGGCATGTTGGGAGGCTGCGCTCAGGCGATGATGCTGTGTGGCCAGGTCCCATCTCCCCCCATTCACAGAAAACTCTTCCATGAAACCAGTCCCTGATGCCAAAAAGGTTCTGGTCCATGCCTAAGAACCCAGCTACATCACAGCTAGAGGTTTCGTCTGTATTTACAGCCACTCCCCATCTGCCTGAGCTGCAACTCCTATCCTATCCACCTCAACCCTGTGAAACCAGTCCTTGGTGCCAAAAAGGGGACCGCGGGTTTAAATAAATCGTACTGATAGAAGTAAAAAAGCAAAAACGATTTGAAGTGGTTTTCTCTAGAGAATAAAGTGGTGTCATCAGGCTCGTGGTCACTTTGGGCTCTGGGGGAGTGATGGGAAAGTGGCGACAGCGTCCCAGCCACGCTGTTTCCTGAGCTGGGTGTGATTGGCTGGATGTTTTCACTCTGTGAAAAATCATCCAGTGAGTTGACCTTATAATTCATGCAGCCTTCGACATGCTTACTTAACAAAAATTTTTTTTTGGAGGCAGAGTCTCACTCAGTCACGCTGGGGTTGAGTGCCGTAGTCTCATAGCTCACAGCAACCTCAAACTCTTAGGCTCAAGTGATTCCCTTGCCTCAGCCTCCTGAGTAGCTGGGACTATAAGTGTCTACCACCAAACTCAGATACTTTTTTAGAGACGGGGGGTCTCGCTCTTGCTCAGGCTAGTCTCAAGCTCTTGAGCTCAAGTAATTCACCTGCCTCAGCCTCCCAGACTGCTGGGATTACAGGCGTGAGCACTTTGCCCGGCCTGAAAACAGAAATGTTTAAAAGGGAATACCTCTGGGCAATTGGAATGGGGGTGGTGTGAAAGGTCAAGCTCCATCCGAACCCCTGGACTGACTTTTTTTTTTTTCCTTGCAGTTTGGCCGGGGTCGGGGTTGAACCCGCCACCCTTGGTATATGGGGCCAGCGCCCTACTTGCTGAGCCACAGGCACTGCCCCCCTGGGCTGACTTTGACAGTGCACATCCTCCTCTCACCAAGGGCATTAGACCAAAGTACTGTAACTAACAACACCAACCCACAGCAAGTGTGAGACAGCTCCCCACAAAAAGAAAACAATACCAGTATCCGATTGTCTGAGTTTCTTTGACACTTCAATTCCATTCTCTTCTAACTTCCTCTTTGCACAGTCCTGACATGCATTACCTGAAAGACGAAAACTTATTAAAATGCTTATTTATTCTAGAATCCACCCTCTAAGGACCAATTTATGTATTTTATCTTACTGAAGCCATTGGCCAAATGATTGCTGCTATATACTACAGATTTTATCAATCCAGTTAATGCTCCTTTGAAAAGAAAATGGTTCTTGGCTCGGCATCTATGGCTCAACGGGCTAAGGCACCAGCCACGTACACCTAAGCTGGCGGGTTCGATTTCAGCCTGGGCCCGCCAAACAACAATGACGGCTACAACCAAAAAAATGGCTGGGCATCGTGGCAGGCGCCTGTAGTCCCAGCTACTTGGGAGGTGGAGGCAGGAGACTCCCTTGAGCCCAAGAATTGGAGGTTGCTGTGAGCTGTGAGATGTCACAGTACTCTATCCAGGGTGACAACTTGAGGCTCTGTCTCAAAAAAAAAAAAAAAAGAAAAGAAAATGGTTCTTTTAACTAAGCAAGCAACTTCAATAACTATGTCCTTTCACATGGAAATAGGGTGGAAATGGAACTCTGAGCAACAATTTTATAAATGCTGCAGTGAACGCATCTTCCTGCCTGTGAACAGGCTGGGCCTGTCTGGCAAACAGCTGCACAGAGAGAGGCCTCTACTGACCAGACCTCCTTTACCCAAATGACTCAAAGTAGAGACACCTGGGACCCAGTTTGCAGAGGAGGATGCTGTTAACTTACAAACAGGACTGAGGCCAGGTGTGATGGTTCACGCCTATAGTCCCAACACTCTCGGAGGTCGAGGCAGGTGGACTGTCTCAGCTCACAAGTACAAGACCAGCCTGAGTGAGACCCCATCTCTACTAAAAATAGAAAAACTAGCTTACCTAATGGCAGGTGCCTGTAGTCCCACCTACTTGGGAGGCTGAGGCAAGAGTATTACTTGACAAAAGTCTGAGGTTGCTGTGAGCTATGACACCCCAGCACTTTGAGGGTGACAAAGTAAGTAAGACTGTCTCAAAAAACCCAGAACAAACAAAAAAATTTAAACAGAACTGAGTCTAGCAGAAGAACATTCACATTTCAAATGAATATTAAACAGAAAATTTTTGTATGAAAGCTACAATTGAAATTGCAGAAGGAACAGGTCATGCTAAGCTACTACATCCTACACCAAACAGTATAACACATAGAACCTCGTGACTGGTTCAGTGTGCGCCTTTGTCGGAGCGATGATTTTTAATCCACCATGACAGGACTGTACTAAAGGCATGGCCAGCGATCATCCCATGGTGCTGCTTTCATACAGGCTTGTTTGATGAGAGAAACACTTATGATTCTATAATTAGTGACAGGAATGTGTAGGCAAAAAACAGCCTGGCAAAAGTAAAGATCTGCCTTACCCAGCAACGTGGTGCTGTCCACCCGATCAGCATCTGAGGACGGAAGAACAGCCATCAGCAGAACTGAGACTTCACACGCCCTCCCCTTGGGCTGCTCTGAGGCAGGGCAGCGCTGGCCCATCCTGGCTACTTGCTGCCCTCCTTGTCCACCTCCAAGGGCTAACAGATGTGAGGACTGGCTGACTGTGTGAAGGACCTGGAGCCGGCTGCCCAGGAGGGAGCACAAAGGCTAGTTGATGCCGTCAGCGGGCCTCCTCTCCCATCAGGAGAAGTGCTGCATGAGTTCAAGCACAATGTCCTTCCTGATGGAGTACAAGTCTGAATGAAGGCAGCTGGTCAAATCCACACAGATGCCAAGGCCTGGAAAAGGGGCCTCAGGAAGCCCCTCCGCCACGCCTTCTAGGAGTCTGAGCATAGTTTACATTGGACCCTGTCTTCTGTGGAGTCATGGCGTTGAGGAAGTAGAGGGTTGGTCTGGGCAGCGCTGGCCCCAGGACACACTATGTGGGGCGGCTGGCTCTACTGTCAGGCAAGGTCCCAGTCCCAGCTCCACAGTGCTAGGCAGCCACAAGGCCAGTTATTCATCTGAGCTTGTCTCATTGTCTAAAAAATCACCTAGTTAGTAGCAGTGGATACTGCTATTAAAAAATAACATCAAGGGCTTGGCACCCATAGCACAGTGTTTATGGCGCCAGCCACATATAGAGGGTGGTAGGTTTGAACCCAACCTGGGGCAGCTAACCAACAATGACAACTGCAACAAAAAATAGCTGGGCATTGTGGCGGGTGCCTGTAGTCCCAGCTACTTGGGAGGCTGAGGCAAGAGAATCATTTAAGCCCAAAGTTTTGAGGTTGCCGTGACACCATGGCACTCTACCCAAGATGACATAGGAAGACCCTGTCTCAAAAAATAAAATAAATAAAAATAAATAAATAAATATAATAAAATCAGGAACGTAAGATTTGCAGGGCATGGTGGCTCATGCCTCTAATCCTAGCACTCCAAGGCAAATGGACTGCCTGAGCTCACAGGTTTGAGACCAGCCTGAGCCAGAGCAAGGTCTCATCGTTTCTAACAATAGCTGGGCATTGTGGCAGGTGCCTGTAGTTCCAACTACTCAGGAGGCTGAGGCAAGGGAATTACTTAAGCCCAAGAGTTTGAGGTTGCTGTGAGCTATGACCGAACAGCACTCTACCAAGGGTGAAAAGGTGTGACTATTTAAAAAAACAAAAGGCTCAGTGCAGTGGTTACAGCTCCAGCCATATACAGAGGCTGGCAGGTTCAAACCCGGCCTGGGCCAGCTAAACTACTGGCAGGTGCCTGTAGTCTCAGCTATTTGGGAGGCTGAGGCACGAGAATTGCTAAAGTCCAAGAGTTGGAGGTTGCTGTGAGCTGTGATGCCATCACACTCTACTGAGAGTGTCATAGTGAGACTGTTTCAAAAAAAAAAAAAAAAAAAAATTGGGGCTCAGGCCTGTAGCTCAAGCGGCTAAGGTGCCAGCCACATACACCAGAGCTGGCGGATTCGAATCTGGCCTGAGTCTGCCAAACAACAATGATAACTACAACCAAAAAATAGCTGGGCGTTGTGGCAGGCACCTGTAGTTCCCTCTACTTGTGAGGCCAAGGCAACAGAATCGCTTAAGCCCAGGAGTTGAAGGTTGCTGTGAGCTGTGACGCCACAGCACTCTACCCAGGGTAACAGCTTGAGGCTTTATCTCAAAAAAAAAAAAAAATTTGTAGCACTGTGTGATGCCCGGTAGCTTGCTAAGCATTAATTCCTCTCTGCTCTAGGAGAGCAGACTGACTGACTGTTAAACTGACTATTGCCCTCTATTTTTATTCGTAGAAATGAGTAAATCTTAAATCAGCCCCCTTTGTAATTTAGCTGCTGGATAACCTGTATGTTCTCTAGTCAGTCTTCAGCTTACAGCTGGTCACACACAAACATCTCCGAGGCTAACCTAGTTCCACTGGGCGTGTGAGGGCACCAGGTTCCATGTTACAGCTACAGGAGGCTCGCAGACCTTTGTAAGCAATTTCATCAATGTTTTGTGATACCAAACTTAAAGCCCCTACTGCTCTTATGGCAAAAGAACCAAGTTTAAGAATTTCGCAATTATTCTGGTCATTCTGACATGACAATTCTCAAAAGAGCCAAGGACCATCGCTTAAGAGTGTTGCACTCAGAAAAGGGAAAATACGTTTGAAAAAAGAAATTTCTTCACAAAGTCATTTTGTGCTTTTGAAATTTTAACTTTTGAACTGTTGTGACATGATAAAGGTACCAGATATCTGCACCTTCCAGGCATTAAATATCCCAACTGACAGAATTGGCCTGGTACTTCTCTTTCTTGGTTAAAGTGACCTGAAACACGAATACATGTTCCAAACATAAATGTTTCACATCTGTAAACTTGGTTTATGTATCAACTGTCACTATCACCAATTATCCCAATTTTAAATTACCCAGAGGCATTTTTAAAAACATAACTGGAAGACCGGTGAACTTTATGGTATATGAATCAGCACCAAAACTGGAAGAACCCTGTGCATTTTGTACTCGTGTACATGGGAAGTGAAGACAGAACCCAGTACCTGGACTTCGCTGTTTGCAGATCTGAGTGGCAAGGTCTTGCAAATATCCAGGAAAATAGTCAAAACAGTCTCCGTAGGATACTACTTTGATTCCATGCAAAAGCATATCTGCCTGATGCTTAAAGAAATGGTCTTCGTCCTCCTTGAGCACCACCATGTAGTGCTCCAAATCCACCTTATTTGGCACCGAGTAAAGGAAGAGAGCCTGGAATATCTGATCCCGGAGCGTCTCTCCACAGCCCACGAACAGGAAAGATTTGGTGCGGTACAAGTTCTGGAGCACTTCCTAAAAGAAAGTAGATGAAGTGAGCAGCCGTTGAGTCTCCTGCGTGCACTGTCAAACCGCTGCTCCCCAAGAGGCCTAGGAGCACGGTGAGAACAGCATATGATCTCCACGGGGCACCCCGATCACCCCAGCATGGATCTGTGACAACAAAGGCCAAGGCTGGGCTGAACCCACCTCCAGCAAGAACAAGGAACCTCTCCCAATCTGAGCCAAGACAACTGACAGACACACCTGTGTGAGGTAAGGACAGCATAGGGCCCATCCCTCCCTACTCACCAGCAGTCACTTAGACCTTCTACAATTGTGCCTAATTTTAAGTTACTAAACCACAAAATAATGACATTAGCATTCTTCCAGGCCAGAATCATGCACATGCCATGCCCTCCAATTAACATCTGCCTCAGCATCACACAAGACCTTTCCTGGGTAGAGGGGCAGCCGGCAGGAGACGGAAGAGAGGACCAGCAACAGTGACCAAGGGGGCCCTCCCTCAGGCAAGCAGAGGGGCACCAAGTCAGAATCCAGCATCTCAGAGAGGGCAGCGTCAGCATAGGTGTGTCTCAGCAGTCCCCAGCATGAACTGTGTCTGTAAAAGGTAGATGCCCAACCACTGTCCTGCCATCGTCTTGCCCGTGTCACGCAGGCCCAGGAATTGGAATGGGAAAAACAGGACCCGGCCCACGTGGAAATCCACAGCATTCTCAACGCACTAACACAAGCCCTGAAAAGTCCCGGGAGCACAGCTTTCCCACACTTCATTCTCTGTGAGGCTTTCTTGGTGCCCTAGACAGAATGAAGTTTTAAAACGAGGAAAGAAAATTTCAGACAAGAAGATCCCTGGGATGAACACAGAACTACAGTGGAGAGGAGCAACTAGAGAATGTTCTAGATTGTCCAGGACTGGCTAGGCACCCGTAGCTCAGTGGTTAGGGTGCCAGCCATATACACTGGGGCTGCATGGGTTCAAACCTGGCCCAGACCTGCTAAATAACAATGACTACAAAAAATATATATATATATCCAGGCATTGTGGCAGGTGCCTGTAGTCCCAGCTACTTGGGAGGCTGAGGCGAGAGAAACACTTAAGCCTGAGAGTTTGAGGTTGCTGTGAGCTGTGATGCCACGTATTCTATTGAGGGCGACACAGTGAGACTATGCCTCAAAAAAAAAAAAAAAAAAAAAGCAAAGGTTGCCCCCGGGCCCTGTAACATGCTGAAGAGTTTCACTATATCCCTGGCCTAGAGAGAACCACTCTCTGGGGACGGCACAGAGAGGGTAAGATCAGATCTGTGCTTTAAAGAAATCATGAGGCCAAGCGGCCTCATGGCTCAATGCCTCTCACCCACCTCTCTGGGAGGCCAACGCCGGAGGGTCACCCAGGAGTGTGACACCTCTGCACTCTAGCCCAGGCAACAGGGTGACAGTTTGTCTCAAAAAGAAAATAAAAGGAATCATGGCTTTCCTCAAACATTCTCACTGAACATCACTCCATGCACAGGCACCATGCCAGGGTCTAGAGGCACAGCCGAGGACCTAAGATGCATCATATCCCCGGCAGCTGTGTAAAGTGCCAACCTAAATGACAAGAACCCCTGGAGTGGCAGCGCCCGTAGCTCAGTGGGTAGGCACCGGCCACATACACCCAGGATGGCAACACAGTGAGACTCTGTTTCAAACAACAACAACAAAAGAACCCCTGGAGTCTGAGAAATCACTCAGGCTGCAGCCAAAGGGCCAGTGGGTCACCACAAGTTCCCAGGGGATGCAAATGCCTCATTAGGCCAGGCTGTACCATTACTTCCGGGTCTTGCGTGACATCTTTATATCCTGATGGATCCAATACCATGCCACAGGGGTCTGTGTACAAGCCATGAATGTGAAGAACTCCATATCTGATGTGGCCTCTCGCCCACTGAAGGACCTGTCAAAAATCAAGCCCAAGACAAAAAATCCTCATGTTACTAATACTTCAAACACTTTAAAAAATATTTAAATTTATGATTTTTCAAACGTACCTTGGAAAGGAGATGTTTCGATGTATAATTATACTTTTAATACATAAGAGAAGCCAATGAGGCTTAGCACCCCATACCTCAGTGGTTAGGGCCTCAGCCACAGACACAGGGGTTGGTGGGTTCAAACCCAGCCTGGGCCTGCTTAAAAAAACAAACAAACAGGCTCAGCACCTGTGGCTGAATGGGCCAAGGCGCCAGCCACATACACCTGAGCTGGCGGGTTCAAATCCAGCCCGGGCCCGCCAAACAACAGTGACGGCTGCAAACAAAAAATGGCTGGGTGTTGTGGTGGGAGCCTGTAGACCCAGCTACTTGGCAGGCGGAGGCAGGAGACTCTCTTGAGCTCAGAAATTGGAGGTTGCTGTGAGCTGTGATGCCATGGCACTCTATCCAGGGTGACAGCGTAAGGCTCTGTCTCAAAAAAAAAAAAAAAGTGACAACTACAACAAAAAAATAGCCTAGCCAGGCATTGTGGCAGGCGCCTGTACTCCCAGCTACTTGGGAGGCTGAGGCAAGAGAATCGCTTAAGCCCAGGAGTTGGAGGTTGTTGTGAGCTGTGACTCCACAGCACTCCACCGAGGGCAACAGAGTGAAACTCAGTCTCAAACGAAAAAAGAGAAGCCAATGACTCTGCTTTCCTGAATGTGTTACTGCAGAAATTGTTAAAAAGCTGGCACTTACAGTAAAGCCACCTTATGAGCCTTAAAGGCACTGAAGTCATTAAGGCCCCTGAAAATGGGGTGGCGCCTGTGGCTCATTGAGTAGGGCGCTGGCCCCATATACCGAAGGTGCCAGGTTCAAGCCCGGCCTCAGCCAAACCGCAAAACAGAAAAATAGCTGGGCATTGTGGCAGGCGCCTGTACTCCCAGCTACTCAGGAGGCGGAGGCAAGAGAATCACCTAAGCCCAGGAGTTGGAGGTTGCTGTGAGCTGT